>CM055124.1:288396263-288621263 GCA_029206835.1 Rana muscosa
TTTGGAACTTTGAAAACCTGCACAAGGCAGTTCCTATACGTTTGAGGCCCATCAGGACACAAGAGCACCACCAGTGACAAGAATTTTTCCAAGTCACTACAAAGCCATTGCAATGCCATTGAAAGGTAAGAATGAACATTGAACAAATTATCGTTCACATGCTTTAAATGTTGCTTAACATACCATCCAAAATGTTTATTTTATTTGCCGATTAATATATTTATAATAAATGGACATAGGTCCGCTGTAAACGCCTATTGAGACAACTCACTTGTGCGCACGCAAAGTTTGCACTTACTGCATTCTTCAGAATGCAACCAAGATGCAGGGTGAGGGACCGTAGGCTGTTAAGCTTAAAAACTATTTTGTGCCACAAAATGTATGTTTTAGCCGGTTAGGTTTTTGAGATATTGGAATTCAAATTCAGATTATGTAACATCAAGTCCCGCCCACATTGCACCCAATGGTATTAAAATTTAAAAACAAAGATAGCATTCGTTTGCAATGCATCTGTGCTGATTTGTGCTACAAAAACAAACGTATTTGCTGGTTTGGTTTCAGAGATATTGCGCATTATAGTTGATGAAACCTCTCCAACTTTGCACCACATGTTATTACATTTTAAAAACAATTATACAATTTGTTTGTGCTGCGTTTGTGTTGATTTGTACCACAAAAACAAACTTTTTGTTTGGTTTTTGAGATATTGGACATTCAACGTTAGATTATGTAACCTAAAGCCCCGCCCACATTGCATGTTATTACATTTCAAAAACAAATATATCATATTTATGCTGAATTGGCAAGAAAAACAAGCATATTGGTATAGTGTATTTTTTTCATACAGCACTCTCATTTTGTATCAGAAAGAATGATTATGGGACTCAATTATGCTTTTAACCTGAGCTACCCTAAAAAACCTAAAATATACCTTTGAAGTTTTTCAGAAGATCTTTTTAGAGCTAGATGTGGGGAATCTATCGTCAAAAGTTCACACTTTAACCACTTGCTGACCAGCCACTGTCGTTATACTGCGGCAGTTTCATGAGACTATTCCTTTTTTTAAAGACCATATTATTGTATTATTTTTATATGAAAACCTTCAAACATATATCAAATACATTTGGAAAATAAGTTTTACCAACTTAAAAAAATTGAGTAAGTTACTAGTTAATATCACTTTAAACTAAGTAACTAAGTAATAGGGCAGCACAGTGGTGTAGTGGTTAGCACTTTCATCTAGCAGCAAAAGGGTCGCTGGTTCGAATCCTGGCCATGACACTCCCTGCCTGGAATTTGCATCTTCTACCCTGTG
The DNA here is from genome assembly GCA_029206835.1 of Rana muscosa. NCBI lineage: Eukaryota > Metazoa > Chordata > Amphibia > Anura > Ranidae > Rana > Rana muscosa. The sequence goes on from CM055124.1 coordinate 288,397,579, forward strand.
CCTGTGTAGGTTTCCTCCCACACTCCAAAGACATGCTGGTATGGTAATTGGCTCCTATGTATGAATGTGAGTAAGGGATCTTAGATTGAATGAAAGGGACTGATGTGAATGTATATGTAAAGCGCTCTGTAAATTGACAGTGCTATATAAGTACTTGAAATAAATAAGGTAATGTATGTGTTCCTAACTTAAACTTTTCTATAAACTGGAAAAATTTAGTTGGCTTTACTTGAACCTATGGTCTATAAACTGGAAAAATGGAGTTGGCTTTACTTAAACCTAAGGTCTATAAACTGGAAAAATTTTGTTGGTTTTACTTAAAAATACAGTTCCAGACAAGTTAAGGTATGTATTCCTAACTTAAAACACTATGTTCTATAAGTTGAAAAAAATTGAGTTGGCTTTTCTTAAAACAACTAAGTTGAAAACATGAAAAGTCTAATGAGTCAGACAAAAATAAGTTTAGTTGACAGTACTTAAAAAGCTGATGCAAATAGTTGCCTCATTTTTTTTGAGTAGACCCAGCACAATATTTTTTTACAGTGTATCATTTAACATGTCAAAAATGCATTTCAAATTATGAAATTAAATAACAAATCCCTACGAGGACTCAAATGATTATTTGTGAAATTGAGTTTTCTCTATGGAATGGCTCCTTAGATGGTCCCTGGGTTGTTTGGGTGGATATATTTACCTCAGTAATGCTAGTGGGACTCGTTAGACAAGCAGACTTGGTGGTAAATTGGTTTTCTATTTTTACATTAACCATCCATCTCTATGCACAACTAGTTTTGTTATTTGTATATATAATCCACACTAATAATTTGTGATGAGATTATTGGGTGGATTTTGCGTCTGGTAGAGAGAATACTCAGTGTTTGAAAACCCTTCAATCAATCACCTCTAAAAAACAAAATACAATCCTTCCAATTCATTTTTAGTTGTTTTCAAGAGAAACAGGTTACCAAAATTGTCAGACAGTATAACTTTAGTGACTTAACCAACTGACCTTTAAATTAAAATTATCGTGACCTTGGGTACTTTATTATTTCAACAAACTGCAAAGGATGCTCAGAAATGCTAGGCCTTGATAATATTTGAATGCATTCATAATCAATTATTACAAGCAAATTCTTAAATTAATAAAATTTAAAGTTTCAGTCAGAAATTTAAAGTCCGAAAAACATGTCTTTCAAGACCATGATAGCCACCGAAATAATTTGGGATGTTCAGGGAAGTTTATGGAATGGCAATTTTCCAGCAAGCACGTAGGTAGGTGAAATCTTTCTGCCCATGCCACAAAGCATTTGTTATGAGTGAGTAGAAATAGACTCTCATACCTCAAACAAACGAACCATTCTTTTTTGGACAATAATTAAACATTGTTTATTAAAGTGGATGTAAACCCAATTCATGAAATTTGAGCTGGGCACATATATCTGCAGTATTTTGTTATCTCTCTTCAAAGAGCCAAGTCCCGTAGCTCTCTCCTGACCCGTTCCTCTGTTATCAGCCTGATAACTCCTGACAAATTCTCTGACATATCAGATAAAAGCAGCCTGAAATTTCTGTCAGGGAAGGTTGCTAAAATAGACTAGCAGGGAGCCGACCCTGTTACAAAACACCTCTGAGGGTCTCTGCCTATGTTGACAGGGAGTGTGTGCCTTTCCTCCAATCAGCAATGTTAGCTATCTTGGCTGTATGCCCAGACATCACACTCTGTGTTAACCAGGAAGAGAAAATCTCCTAACGCGATCTGAACTTTCTAAACAGTATATAAATGTGAAGACAGCAGATATGGATGTAAAACCTATTTAGGGAGATTTGTTTCATCTCTGTGTATTATCTGAGGCTGTTCACTTCACTGGGTATATGGAGGGTTTACGTCCACTTTAAAGATTATTTAGAATGACAGGCCAATGTTATGGCTTTTAAAGATGTATATCTAAATATCCACTAGCGTCAGGAAGTCTATCTACATGTGATAACTGCTTCTTATACTATACCTAATTGAATTAACCAAAACCATAACCCAAACATTTTTTTTTGTTAAAGTGTTTGTTACCCCAACATTTCATATTCTTGATATGTGCCTGCTGTACCATGTACCTGTATGAAAAAGTATCCTGTTCTCTCTGTATTGCTTCCTTTGGGTGAAATCCCTGGTGTTCCTGCCTGTCCCTCTATTTTCCTATTAAAAACCAACCACACAGAAATCTCCCTCCACTGAGTCTGGCTGCAACCATTTTAACTGTGGGCAGCTGAAGCTGCTGCCTGTTCACTTCATGGATTTACACAGACATGCAGAGGCACACCTCCAGCTCTGCAGCCCTACAGCTCTCATTGGCCCTCTTATGACTCATCCCACTCCTTCCTGGCAAACTCTCACCAGAGTGAAAGAGAGAGAGAGAGTGAGAGAGAGAGAGAGAGAGAGAGAGCTGTGCATGATAAGCCTAGGCTAATGATCAGACAAGAAACAGGAAGTGGGCTGTATAAGGGATTTACTGGCAGAAAAAAAAAATTCTATCCAAAGTTAAAACAACAACAAGGGCAGAAGATTTAATAGATGGAAAGTTGAAAAAATTACTGAAGGTCCGCTTTAAGAAGGTAATTCTCACTTTGTAGAGATTTCCAACTTTTCAAAACTCAAGCTCCATTTTGAACAGCAGGTGTTTTTGAATTTAGAAATTATCATTACAGGGTCATTTATTCCCAGAAAAAAGCATGCAAAAGATTATAGTTAGTATGTTCTCAATATTAGTTTCTGCTCAAGTCCCAAATTGAACAAGATTACTAACAGCCATTTTTAAATGTTTAAACCAACATTATGTTATCCTTTGTTCCCAGAAAAAAAAAAATCCCAAATAATGTAGTCACTACGTTGCCAGGTTTAATTTGTTCCAAAGCTCCAATTTCATTAGGGCCCCAATAGCATGATTTAAATATATAAATCAACAATAAAGTATCATTTATTTCCAGAGAAAACACCCTAAATGTTGTGGTGAGTATGTTTCCAGTATGTAAATAGATAGGAACTGTGCTCGGTGCAAAAAATAAATAAATTAGGTAAGTCAAGCACCAAAATATTCCCAGTATGAATTAATTTTTGCTCAAGGCCAAGTTTGAATAAGACCCCCAACAGCCATTTTTAAATAAAGAAACAGTAGTTAGTGCAGTATTTTCCTGACACATTACTAGGTGTTATTCGTACAGCAAATTTCGAGTTGCCAAGAGACAGCCAAGAAACCTTAAGGATTTAGAGAAGATCTGTAATGAAGAGTGGACCAAAATCCCTCCTGAGATGTGTGCAAACCTGGTCACCAACTACAAGAAACATCTGACCTCTGTGATTGCCAACAAGGGTTTCTCCACCAAATACTAAGTCATGCTTTGCTTGGGGATCAAATAGTTATTTTACTCACTGAACTGCAACTTAATTTATAACATTTGTATCATGTGTTTTGTTTATGGATTTGTGGTTGATATTCTTTCTCTATCATTTAAAATACACCTATGATAAAAAAATTATAGACCCTTAATTTCTTTGTAAGTGGGAAAACTTACACAATCTACAGGGGATCAAATAATTGTTTTCCCCACTGAACACATACTCCTCTGGGCCTCAATATAAATATGGACATCTGCAATGACCAGTAGCATGTAACACCCTGAAGATCTTTCCCTAATTTGCTGTAACACTTGTAAAACAAAAACTCTGTGAGTGTGTCTGTGACTATGAGGTTGATTTACTAAAACCAGAGCGTGCGAAATCTGTTGCAGCTGTACATGGGAGCCAATTAGCTTTTAAATTCAGCTTGTTAAATTAAGTAAAAATGGAAGCTAATTGGGTTCTATGCAGAACTGCACTAGATTTTGCACACTCCAGTTTTAGTAAATCAACCCCTATATGTAAAAATAGATGTAGCACCCTGATGTTTAGGAAGGGTTGCTCTTAAATTTACCTGCCAAGTTACAGCTGCCCTGGCCAATTGCTAGGAGGTCATTTGATTTTGCCCTCATTCTGGAATTACTGCACTTCTCTCTTCTGTCACTAGATGGCCAGATAAATGGTGGCATTAGATAAGACAAGGGCAATGCAAAGACAGATTAGGAATGAATGGGGTGTCTCAGCCAATGGACAGGGATTTTCTTAGGCCCCTTGGCCTGCTGGGAGAGCCTATTTATTTGGGTGAGGTCAGGTGATCAGGGTTCTGTGCCACCTGGATGGCTGTCTGGGTGGATGTGTGTCGTATTGCCCTGGGCTGCTAGGCCAGAGACCTGAGGCTTATCCCGGGGGCATCTGGCTGCTAGGCTATCTGAGAGCCGATCCAGAAGCAAGACAGCAGCATAGGGTTGGGATTGCGGCTTGCAGTCCAACCAGAAGTAACGGTTCTGCCGGCCGGAGAACCTGTCGTGGTCAGAGGTAGAGGGGAAGCTGTCACCACTAAGGGACCATCCACCATATTACCAGGGACCATTGTGAGTAGCTGAAGCAAGTACCTGAGCAGCATTCTGACTCACGGGGAATTGGGAAACTTCAGCAGAGGTCAAGCCAGGTACCCAGCCAGTGGAGGTGACGCTTGCAGAGCATTATTGTGTGCCAAGCCAGGGACCGAGCAGGCCAGTGGGGTGAAGCTTGAAGAGTGTCTGTGAGTGCCAAGCTAGGGACCCAGCAGGGACGTGGGGGGGAAATAAATCTCTTTGCATTTAAGAAGTGTCTAGTGCCCATGAATCTACCTTGCATTACACCCACCATGCCTCGTAACCCACTCTACACAGAAGGATGTCGTCTGTCCCTAACTCTGGAGGTCACCATGTTATATCTCCCCCTAACCTGCCAAACAACTGTACAACACATTTGTTGGGTGTGAGTGATTGCATGTAAACCTGGAGAAACTATTTTTAGCAATGGGCACCAGCATGAACATCTAACATGAGCTTTTCCTAACTATTCTATATATGTTGCAACAATAACTGAACAAAGGCTGATGTGAACATTCACTTTTATAGGAAGGGTACTGGCACATTGGCAAAATCCCAAGATTGGCCTTTACAAGTCATCTGACTACAGCCCAAAAATTGTGTTATTGGTTATGTTTGCTATGACCATTAACAAACGCAATAATTTCTCAAAACAGACACAGCTAGAGTTTGGAGGATGACCCAAATTTGAATCTCATCCTTGCTGTCTTTAAAGGATCTTGGCAAGGACTCTTGAGCTACCGATAACGGAAAATTGAATTCAAATACTTACCGTAATTTTCCTTTCCTGACAAGCTCCATGGCAGCACAGCTGGGTATAGGCTCCGCCCACCCCATGCCCACAGGATTTAACTCATATAAATTTGAACCCACCTACAGCCTCGGCGTTCTGTAACTAGTCCTACCAAGCTGGGTGTGATCCGTGCTGCCATGGAGCTCATCAGGAAAGGAAAATTACGATAAGTATTTGAATTAAATTTTCAGTTTTCCTGACAGCTCCATGTCAGCACAGCTGGGAACTAACTAGCCAAAAGGAGGGATAATGCTACACACTCCTCATTTCTGACTAAAACAGTAACAGAAGCCAGGATGCCTCGCCAAACTCAATTGTCATGAAGCCATGAATATTTTGGTGTCCACGTAGCTGCCTTGCAGATAGTTTTAGACACCCGGCCTGCTGCCACTCTAAAGGTCCGGACCCTTCTAGTGAAGAGTGCCGTGATTCTCCTGGCACAGCCAACCCCTCAACTTGCAGGCCAAGGAGATGGGGTTACCAACCAAGAGACAATAATCTTGATGGAAGCCGTAAAATCATTATGTGTTCCACCTGAAAATGACAAACAGATGCTCAGACTTCCTAAAGGCAGGAGTCGCCTTGATTAAATATTTTAGAGCTCCACATTCGATGGGCTAATTTCTTGAGTACTCCCCAAAGGGAACGTAGGAGGAAACCTCTTGTGTGATATGGACTCTGAAGGTCAGTTCAGGCACAAATTTGAGCATTGGCATGAGTACCACCCTGTCTGGGAAGTACGCGAGTATGGGTTCTCTAACCGCTTGAGGACCGCCGCACACCGATGTACGTCGGCAGAATGGCACGGCTGGGCACATGGGCGTACAGGTTCATCCCCTTTAAGAGCCCAGCCGTGGGTCGCGAGCACGCCGCCGCTCTCCCGACCCGGCCCTCTTCTCCATGACCGTCCCCGCGGGAACAGCGGACCCGATCGCCACTGGTATCCCTCGATTGGGTCATAGAGAGGAAGAACGGGGAGAGGTAAGTGTAAACAAACCTCTCCCCGTGCTTCCTAGTGAACCGTCACTGATCGTCTGTTCCCTGTAATAGGGAACGACGATTAGTGATGTCACACGCTAAGCCACGCCCCCCCACCATAAGAAACACAAATCAGGAAACCCCTACAGCGCCCCCCCTGGTTAACCCCTTCACTGCCCGTGTCATTTTTACAGTAACCTGTGCATTTTTATAGCACTGGTCGCTGTAAAAATGACAATGTCCCAAAATGGTGTCAAAAGTGTCCGATGTGTTTCCCATAATGTCTCAGTCACGAAAAAAATCTCTGATCGCCGCCATTACTAGTAAAAATAAAAAAATTTATAAAAATGCCGTAAAACTACCCCCTATTTTGTAAACGCTATAACTTTTGCGCAAACCGATTAATAAACGCTTATTGCAATTTTTTTTACCAAAAATATTAGGGCTGCAACTAACGATTATTTTCATAATCGGTTAGTTGGCCAATTATTGTTTTGATTAATCGATTAATCGGTTAATAACCTTTAAAAAAAAAATTTGGCCAATTTGTTGTTGGGCAGGTTAAAAAACACAAATTGCCGCAAAAACACATTATTACATGCTTTTCTGCAGCTTCTCCATTGAAGTATATTGAACCAAAAAAACAAAATAGCACCGTTTTGCATTAAAAAAAGTCCTTGCCCTTTCCAAATACGCAGCAGATGAAAAAATCATAGATGTGAATGTGTCCCATAGGAAACCATGTAAATAAACTGTAGTGTGTTTCTGCAAAAAGCACCAAAAAAACAGAGGAGTGACCCAGGCCTGAGATGTTTAGTGACATAACGGGGTTAAAAAAACTAAAGTTGGTACAAAAAGCTATTGCGCTAAAAACAGCGCCTGCAAAGCGTCCTGAAAGAGCCGCTCCTTTCTCTCCAGTGTGAAAGCCTGAGGGCTTTCACACTGGAGCAGTGCACTAGCAGCAGGGGAGGGCTGGGCCAGGGGGCAGGCTGGCAATTGCTTCCCAGGCCGCCCTAACTTATGTTCAAAATGGCCGGCAGCCGCTGCCCGCTACCATTTTCTTTTTTATTCTGGTCTAGGAAGTCGGGCCGGGGGCATGGCCTTGGCGGCCGACCACTAGCTGTTGCATTCCGGGAGTTGTAGTCCGCACTCAAGCTTCTGGTGGGTGGAAAACACAGCAGCGCAGAGGAAACTACAACTCCCTGGGACTGGATTCTTGGAAGCAGGCAGAGGCCAGGCGTGCCAGGGAGTCGGGACGCAGGGCTGCAGGGCTGGGCGCTGGCTGCAACTTGACCCCAGGATCAGGAGTGTTACCCCCCCAGGAAACCGTGTTGTGCAAGGACCTGCTGAGCTGAGATCACTGAGGTGAGAGACCCTGACACCCCTAGCTGACCCCCCATCTCCCCCCCATACACCCCATGTAACCTGCCCCAGTGATCAGGCTGCATTGATGGGCACTGGAGTTGGCTGCACTGATGGGCACTGGTGAGGCTGCATTGAAAAACCAGGTGGGCCATGGATGGTGAGCTGATTCCGCAGTTCAATGGGCCACTTGACTGGACTTGCCCCCCAGGCCTAAGGCCGCCAGCCCTCCCCTGACTAGCAGGACGGTAAAAAAAGTCCTGCTAGCCACATCTTTGCAGCGATGTAGAAGCAGTGTATACACCGCCCCTAAAGCGCCCCTGCCCATTGAAATCAATGGGCAGCGCAGCTGTACCGCCGGCATATCGCCGCTTTGCGGGCGGTTTTAACCCTTTTTCGGCCACTAGCGGGGGTTAAAAGAACCCCGCTAGCGGCAAAAACTACGGTAAAGCACCGCTAAAAATAGCGGCCCTTTACCCCCAACGCCCGTGATGCCCCAGTGTGAAAGTACCCTAAGGGGTTCATTTTTTACTGTGGGACAGTGAAAGTAATATTTACAGTAGTGATTTGCTCTTTTTGTACTATAAAGTGCTAATTTTTTTTATTTTTTTAACCCCATTATGTTACTGGCCGATTAATCGATTATGAGAATAGTAATCGATTAATTTCATAATCAATTAGTTGTCGATTAATCGATTAGTTGTTTCGGCCCTAAAAAATATGTAGAAGAACACGTATCGGCCTAAACTGAGGAAAAAAAATGTTTTTTTATATATTTTTGGGGGATATTTACTATAGCAAAAAGTAAAAAATATTGCATTTTTTTTCAAAATTGTCACTCTATTTTTGTTTATAGTGCAAAAAATAAAAACCGCAGAGGTGAACACATACCATCAAAAGAAAGGTCTATTTGTGGGAAAAAAAGGACGCCAATTTTGTTTGGGAGCCACGTCGCACGACCGGGCAATTGTCAGTTAAAGCGACGCAGTGCCGAATCGCAAAAAGGTCCTTATGCTGCATATTGGTCCGGGTCTTAAGTGGTTAAACCCTAAGGACACCGATGCTGATGTAATTGCCGCCAGTAAATCAGTTTCAGTGAGAGGTACCACAGGGTGATTGAAGGCATCTGATGCAATAACATCCATCAGCATTGGGATATCTCATTCCGGAAACAATTTGAGGTTTTAACCAAATTGCATCTTGAAAAACTGTATAATTAAGCGTTGGATGCCCGGTGTATGCCGGTGAAGGTAGAGATAGCCAAAATGCATGCCTATAGCATACTTGCGCATAGAACTAAATCAAGCCACGCCTGCGGCATTTCAGAACAGGCTTCTGAAGATTCCAGCGTAAAATCTTGATCAGCAATTATACTGGGAATTTGTGCCATATTCTACTATAGGCACGCTTAGCGCTGTCCTTTCCTGTTTCGTAGGATTATTCAAAATCTTCACAGGGCATTCAAAATCTATTAGCCTCTGCCTCTCCAGACCCAGGCCATCAGCTTGAGCCTGACGGATGCTGGATGAATGGGACAGGAGAAGATTTGATCTCCCAGGCAGGGGGAGTCACTCCTTGACATTAATAAGGGTGAGCAGAGGGTACCAGAACTGTCACTTTCCCTCGCCACAGCCTCAGCTGGAAGCTGAGAATCAGAGGGAGCAGCAGAAAGGCATAAGCTGTCTTGGAGATCCATTCTGCGGTCAGCACCTCCACCCCGATAGTTTGTGGATTCTGGGCCCTGGAATGGAACTTCGGCAACTCAGTGTTGACTGGCAAGGTAAGCGGTCTACCTCTGGAAGAAAAACACCAAGCTCTGATTGTTCTCGGAAGACTCAAAGCAGTCTGGATCATTCATTGTCGTCCAGACTTGTCCTGGACAAGTAGTTTGCCTAAAGATTCTTCCGACCAGGCACATAGGCCGCAGATAGCTGCAAAGGATTGACGTGGGTGGATTCTAGAATTAGATAAAACTCCTTCAGAAGTGAGAAACTGAGTCTTGTTTCCAGATTTAGGCCACAGTCGTTGTGCTGTCCAACTTTCCCAGGACAGGCTTACCCCGGATGAGGCAACTGAAGGCTAAGAGCCTGAAAAGCTGCTCTCAACTCCAGGACAGAGTCTTGGATCCTTGAAAAAGACCATTGGCCCTGAGCCCATTGCTCTTGAAGTAGGGCTCCCCTACACTTTGCTGGCCGCAATGGTAGATTTATTACATCTATGCGGACCGTTAAGGGTGAACTCCTAACTAACTTACTTCCATTCTGGGCTGCGTTCCACGCCTTGTGTAACATATGGCGTTGGAGCGCAGCGCAGTCAACGTAGCTAGGCAGGGACAACCCCTTTCCGGGGAAGCTGTGCCTGTCATTGATGACGCGACATGTCACTCCTGATAGGTACTGATGTCCCCTTGCAGTGTGATGCTCAGTGATGGTCGTGTGACGTGATGTCACGTGGCGGTCACGTGGAGCTGGATGACGTTGCTACGTCAGGCTCCTGTGACGGTCATGTGACGCGGAGTCACGTGGCGGTCATGTGGAGCTGGATGACGCTGCTACGCGACGCTTGGGAGAAGGTAACGTCCGCACGCCAGGTGATGCTCTGTGTGCGTTTGCACGCCGGGTGACGTGGTGTGGCGGGACAGACATACAAGGCCCTTATTTGGCCTAATGACAGCATCCCAAGCGTCATGGCCCCACACTATGAGGGCTTTACATACACGTGGACTGTAGGGTTTAACCCTCACCATGCATAGGTAAGTGGTTACACAAGTTGACCATATTTATTATTACCTCCCCTTTTGGCCAATACAGATTCCTATATGCATTAATCACCTATGGAGGGGTTCCATAGAGAGGCTTGGAACGCACGCTCCGGCGCCATTTTGGATTTTACAGGAAGTGCTGTTTCAGTGGGCAGATCAGGGGGAGGTCCTTGTTTTTTATAAATAGCATACAGGCAACAGTGGAGTTATGCCCCAGACGATGCAAGGTTTTGCAAAACGCGTCGGGAGACTCCATTGCTGCCATTGAGTGTCTTTGCAAAGCGCTATATTCATGGATTGGATGTAAGTGTATCTGCCTTTATTCATTAAAATTCCTTTGCGTTATTACGCTATGTGCCTTCTCCCTTTTTTTTCCACATGAACTTTATGTGAGCCTAGTCAATACTCCTATTGGCTTGAATTTCCGGTGTTTTTTCCTGAGTTTGAACCTTGGACACAAGGGTGCATTGTGCCGGCCTGGTTTCCATATGTATGGACATATACATATTCAGCCTGTCTGACCCCTTACACATACGTGCATTGGGTCCATTACATCTGGTAAGCCTCCCTTTCACGTGGTGGTGGTTACGTTACAAGTCACTTTTTTACTTTGGAAGATTCACCTTTACAATTTGGGACTGATTCAAACTGGAACTGATTTGAATTTATGTTTCTCACATCCTTTGGAGTTTCATATACATTTGGACTTATACTTAATCATTTGTGATTTAGTTTAATTTCGAGCACTTGGGTGTTTTACATTGTTATACGCATAGCGCTGCATTTTTGTATATTGTTTGTTGTTGCCTTTTTCCACAGGTATTGTAGCTGCTTATATGTGTTAGCGGCGCGAATATTGTTTGTATTTTGTGTTCTATTTTGGATTTGTTATATTTGCTGCAGCTACATTCTCTGTTTCAAGTGCAACCAGTGATGGATGTATTTGATTACAGAGCCTCTCGCACTGTTAACACTGAAGGGGTGTTTTCCACCACCAACAGTGACACTGAAATAGGGGGTTTATTCACTAGATTGAAAAATGTAATGTCTTCAGAATTACACCTTCAATGGGACTTGTTTTTTTTGGAGCAATACATAGTTGATCGTATGGTCCCCAGAAGTCTCCGTTGGGAGGTCCAACCCCAACAAGGGGATCCTGAGATTGATTCCTGGTTTAACTATTTTAATGACGCAGGGATTAAGTTCCTAGGCGTCCTGATCTCAAGGAAAAAAGTGAGACTGGTTGAGTTAGATAGAGAGATTAAAGATCTCAAAGAGAAACTTTTTTCACACAAATCATCTCTTGAGTATCTCTCTCTATCGACTAGTCTACAGAATCATCTTGAGAAAGAAGATAGAGATCAGAAGTTAAAAAAACATAAAAAATATTCAAGGGACGCTGGGGACTACAGGAACAATACTGTCTTTGGGTGGCAGAAGTTATTCTCTACATCATCTGGAGTAGAGATGGACTCTGCTCCTTCTGTAAGTAGTTCTACCCAGATCTCCACTAATGGCCCTTCATTGACTCAGTCGGTGATGGCACCCGGTGTTCCAGCCCCTTCGTTTAGTTCACAAGGGGGTTCGGTTCGTGCACCTCCATCTAGAAACCCCCATACCCCTACTCATTTAAGGGGAAGGGGGAAATCTAGAGGGACAAGAGGCACTAGGGGTTCTTCTCGAGGTCACTCGCGTCATCATAGTGGTTCACGCCATTATGGATATGAGGACTATTCATACAATGCCTCCCCAGCTCGACAGAGAGCTGCTCCATCGTCCCATTATGGTTATCCACCTTATTATGGCCCCCCTCCATTTCTACCCACAATAGATTTGCTCCTCTAGGTGAGATACGTGATGATAGTTACCATACACGTGCCAGGTATCCTCCGGAACCCATGTACTATGATCCTGGTTATTCCAACCCACAGGGCCATGGCACACAGGATTTTCACGGGGTTTCAGACACCCACAAAAGAGGTTTAGATCAAAGAGAGGGACTAGAGGGGGGAAGAGAGTTCAGGAAAGGAAAAAGAAGGAGAGTATAAAAGGCCAGGGCGTTTTTAACTTAAGCACTAAGGAATTTACCCCTGAAGAATTATCAGTTTTGGACAAAGGTCTCAAGTTTGCCCCTCCAAAGAAACTAGATAAGTTCAGTACCTTTATCGACATTCAAAAATATGTTCGAAAGGTTAATATTCAACGGTACCTCATTACCAACCCCATTATGAGTGAGGCTAGGGCAGCTGCATTTGGGACGGTACATTCCGGTTTATCTAACCCGTCATTGTTTAACCCCCCCGTCCCTGTAGCACCCTCTGTAAGTATCTTCAGAGACTTAGTATTGAAGGACCTGTCAGAAATTCCAGAGAGACTAAGTTCTCGACAAACTGTGTCTAGTGTGGGCCTCAAGTCTCTGTGTTCTAACAAGGACTTGGTAATTCGCCCCGCCGACAAAGGCGGAGGCATAGTTGTTCTGGACAAATCAGATTATGAAAAAGAGATGTTCAGAATCCTACATGAGCCCAATACCTATTTACAGTTGCCCTCCAATCCTACTTCTAGGTTCAAAACTGAACTTCAGGGCTTGGTTGACAGCGGTTTTTTTAGAAATATTTTAAACAAAAAAGAAAAGGAGTTTTTGGTTCCGGTGGTCCCTAGGATACCGACCATTTATTATTTACCGAAGGTCCACAAAGATCCAGTGCATCCACCCGGTCGTCCAATTGTGAGTGGGATTAATTCCGTCACATCCAGAATTGGCCGCTACATTGACCATTATCTCCAACCTTTGGTCAGGCGTGTGCCATCATATCTGGCGGACACGGGGGCTACTATTAGGAAATTACAGGATGTGAATATTGATGGGGATTACATCCTGGTGACAGCTGATGTAGCCTCGCTTTATACATGTATCCCACATAACAAGGGGTTAGAAGCTGTACAATATTTTTTGGAAAAGGAAGAAACTCTAGCTCCCTTTCAAAGGGCGTTCATTATGGAATTGTTGGAGTTCGCCACGAGAAGTAGCTATTTCTGGTTTAATGACAATTTCTACCTCCAGTTGAGAGGTGTGGCCATGGGGGCTAAATATGCCCCCAGTTTGGCCAATTTATTCATGGCTAAATGGGAGGAGGATGTCGTCTATACCTATGACACCCAGCACTTGGTGCTTTGGGCTAGGTACATTGACGACATCCTCCTCCTATGGAGTGGCAGTGTCACATCGCTTAAGATCTTCATGGACCATCTAAATGCTAATGATAGGGGGATTTCCCTTACATACACTGCCAGCCACAAAATGATTCAGTTTCTTGATCTAGAAATTAGTATCCATGACCGTCAGTTTTGTTTTCAAACACACTTCAAGAAAACTGATCGTAATGGGTACATTCCACAAGATAGCTGCCACCATCAATCGTGGCTCAAATCTGTCCCGCGGAGTCAGTTCCTCAGACTGAGAAGGAACTGCAGCGATGTGAACATCTTCCTTACTCAGGCTGAGATCCTTAAAAAACGTTTTATTGACAAAGGTTATGATCCTGCCAGTATAGATAAGGATCTTGGACAGGTACTAGAGACTGATAGGCGCTCTCTGTTGGAGGTCAAACAGAAAGGCGAACCCAATAATGCTTTCAAATGGGCGATGCTTACTTCCTTTTCCTTACAGCATAAACAAGTAAAGGCTATTATAGCAAAGCACTGGGATATCTTGAAAAACGACAACATCCTCGGTTCTGTTTTACCGGATCAGGCCAAAGTGATTTTTAGAGGGGCACCTACCCTTCGGGGTAGAATAGCACCTAATATCATCAACCCCCCAGTACGTCCCTCCTTTCACCAATTGGTGGGCTACCATCCCTGCAAGAGGTGTAGTGTGTGTAGGTATAATACATCTGGTAGGGGCAAAACCTTAGAGTTTAGGTCAACTAGTACAGGAAAATTGTATCCGATCAAACAATTTTGTACATGCTCCACCACACACATTGTATACCTTATCACCTGCCCTTGCGGGAAACAATATGTAGGCCGTACCATCAGGCCTTTTTCGGTTAGAGTGGGGGAACATGTTTCACTCATCCTAGGGGGTGATGTTAACCATACGGTGCCCAGACACTATAGATTATATCACAGTAGGAATCCAGCTGGCACACAATTTTTGATCATCGATCATTTTATTCCCCATTGGAGGGGTGCCCCCAAAATTAGGGGTGTGTCCCAGTTGGAGACCTACTGGATATATGAATTACAAACGCACAGGCCATCCGGTTTAAACGTCGAGTGGGATATTAATTCCTTCATCGACCAATCCTAATAATGACGGTCTCCATTGGACCATGGACCTACCTTCACCTTTTCTTGAAGGAGATTTGTACGGAGAAATTCAATTCCCCATGACCATTTCCTTTTTATTTTTGTTTTAATATAATCGCATAATTTTTTATATATGTTATTCATTATTCTATTTGTCAATGTGTTAGATTGGGACTGCCCCTGGTTTGCCCATTGGACAGTTTACTGTTGCTGTAATTGGGAATTCTTTTCGTGAGAATTTAGGCTTCCCAGTCTGTCTCCCATAGGAGTTTTACATTTTATGTGAGTTATCTACCTCACACACAGTGCGATGATCAAGAGGTACAATCTTCCTTTGTTTGATCATCTAATATTCAATTTTAATAAAAAATTTTTAGTATGTCTTATTATCATTATTAACGGCAGTCACTATTGCAATCATTCCTTTGGTTTGCATACATTCGTTTCCCCTTTTCTGGCCGCAATGGTAGATTTATTACATCTATGCGGACCGTTAAGGGTGAACTCCTAACTAACTTACTTCCATTCTGGGCTGCGTTCCACGCCTTGTGTAACATATGGCATTGGAGCGCAGCGCAGTCAACGTAGCTAGGCAGGGACAACCCCTTTCCGGGGAAGCTGTGCCTGTCATTGATGACGCGACATGTCACTCCTGATAGATACTGATGTCCCCTTGCAGTGTGATGCTCAGTGATGGTCATGTGACGTGATGTCACGTGGCGGTCACGTGGAGCTGGATGACGTTGCTACGTCAGGCTCCTGTGACGGTCATGTGACGCGGAGTCACGTGGCGGTCATGTGGAGCTGGATGACGCTGCTACGCGACGCTTGGGAGAAGGTAACGTCCGCACGCCAGGTGATGCTCTGTGTGCGTTTGCACGCCGGGTGACGTGGTGTGGCGGGACAGACATACAAGGCCATTATTTGGCCTAATGACAGCATCCCAAGCGTCATGGCCCCACACTATGAGGGCTTTACATACACGTGGACTGTAGGGTTTAACCCTCACCATGCATAGGTAAGTGGTTACACAAGTTGACCATATTTATTATTACCTCCCCTTTTGGCCAATACAGATTCCTATATGCATTAATCACCTATGGAGGGGTTCCATAGAGAGGCTTGGAACGCACGCTCCGGCGCCATTTTGGATTTTACAGGAAGTGCTGTTTCAGTGGGCAGATCAGGGGGAGGTCCTTGTTTTTTATAAATAGCATATAGGCAACAGTGGAGTTATGCCCCAGACGATGCAAGGTTTTGCGAAACGCGTCGGGAGACTCCATTGCTGCCATTGAGTGTCTTTGCAAAGCGCTATATTCATGGATTGGATGTAAGTGTATCTGCCTTTATTCATTAAAATTCCTTTGCGTTATTACGCTATGTGCCTTCTCCCTTTTTTTTCCACATGAACTTTATGTGAGCCTAGTCAATACTCCTATTGGCTTGAATTTCCGGTGTTTTTTCCTGAGTTTGAACCTTGGACACAAGGGTGCATTGTGCCGGCCTGGTTTCCATATGTATGGACATATACATATTCAGCCTGTCTGACCCCTTACACATACGTGCATTGGGTCCATTACATCTGGTAAGCCTCCCTTTCACGTGGTGGTGGTTACGTTACAAGTCACTTTTTTACTTTGGAAGATTCACCTTTACAATTTGGGACTGATTCAAACTGGAACTGATTCGAATTTATGTTTCTCACATCCTTTGGAGTTTCATATACATTTGGACTTATACTTAATCATTTGTGATTTAGTTTAATTTCGAGCACTTGGGTGTTTTACATTGTTATACGCATAGCGCTGCATTTTTGTATATTGCTGGTGTCTGACTGCACCACCAGGTCGTCCGAAGGGAATGACATTGCAGACGATTTAGATTCTTTAACCACAAGTTTAGGCCATTGGTCCAGAAACCCGATTTGAATGGGAGCGAGAGTTACACTGAGCCTACCTGAGCTGCTGGAGCGAGGCGATTTCTATGGCTCAATCTGAGACGTGAAGGATGAAAGATCTCCAAATATGGCCTAGAATGCTTGCCTTAAGGGACCACGTGTCAATCACCAAAGCTGTACCTATATCCACAGAGGAGCCACATAGTGCCCTAAGATATGTATGGGTGGCAAAATCCCAAAATAACAGAAAGCATCCTGACATGGAACTCTTTACTGGTTTCTTGGTTTATGCATTGGCTTCCCTGTTTTTCCTGGACTCCCAGTCAGAAACGCAGAAGCTAAGCTCTCTGGCGTGAGAGTGAGCGTGGAAACTGACTTTTGAGTTTTTCGGTCTTCTTTAACTCAGCAGACATTCATCCTGAGGCCGAAGGCCAAACTGACCACTATTAAAATTAGGCTTGACCTTCTACGATCAAGAAAAATGCAGTGATAGCGTTTGTCCTTGAAGGTCACATCATCTTATGGTAAGGTCATGTATATGGCCAATTCCACAAGGGACACATACTGACCAGAGGGGTGATCCCAACCCCTGGACATCTATCCGTTCAAAGGGGCATAACTTTGACATCCTGCTGTGACAATCTACTCCAATTTTTGTAGAACAAGCCCTTGATCCATCCAACATAAGGGAATTATCAAGCTGTCTTCTGGAGGTACTTAAAATACTTCCAAAGCTTTACTTCTATTTAAAGGCATTTCACCAACCTTACCAATCTGCACACAGGTCGTCCTCATCTTCCTGTTTAGAAGAGACTGGAGAGAATTGATTGGCTTGAGAAGGCCCTGAAAGAAGGCTGGGCATTGCCAGAATAGATGGCCCTTGCAAGAGATGAATTCAGCCATTCCTTTAGAGTGTCTTGACCATATGCTTAATTGAGACAACTGGTTAAGTGTCGTCGTCATCTTTATCCTAGGTTGCTTGAACTAGGCAACATTCCTGCAGTCATATTAGTCTGTCTTCTCTTTGGAAGGATCTGAAGCAGATTGTTTGCCTGGGAAGGCTTGGAGACTTTACAGGGTGAGTGGAAACACTCTTTTAGAGTGTGTGACAGGAGTCACTTTGGGTCGGGGGTTTGTGCGGCTCTGCTTGCCCTGAAGAGTTCTGGAGGTTCCTTGTCCAGCTTCCCCGACACGCCTCTTATGTGTAGATCACCCTGTGTCTCTAATAGGGGCACAGGGTGAATGAGAACCCCAGTCTGATCTGTGCTAGTCAGATTCAATGCTGTATACATTGTATAAATTGTGTGTCATGCTGTTGGACTATTTGCTGTGATGGTTTGGGGTGGGACTGTATTCTATTGTCTATTGTGTCTGATGCCTCAACTATTATGGGATGTGTAGTGTCTTGCTGTGAGGAAAGAGGGATTTCTCCAACCCCCCTGCTGACTAGACTGTTTACTGAGAAGTTGGAACACACCTGACCTGTATAACAATTGTCATTGGACAGTTTAACCCGCCCTGTTCCCAAGGGTGGGGGGAGTGTTTTGAAGAGAGAGATCTGTGAACATGTGCTTGCAATAAAGTGATTCCTGTTTTACCCTCAAGACAGAGCTTTGTCTCGTTTGTGTGTGTGGGGGGGGGGGGAATTATTTGTATTGGGTCTTATTCGGAGTGTCTGGTAGCTGCCTTGTGTTTGGGAATGGAATATCCTAAATGACATTAACCCCTCTCATCCTTGGGGTGGCGTTACAATTAGTGGCAAGCAGCGAGTTTATTCCCACAGCCAGAAGAACAGCTACAAGAGGACACAGGACAATTGAAGTACAGTATGAATGGCTAAAGCTCTCTTCCCTCAAGGACTTACTGGAGAACCGGGGCAGACCGGCCAACAACCGTAAGAAAAGGGACATTATCGCAGAACTAGTCTAAATGGATAGAGCCGAAAGACCCAACATATCCGAAAGGCCCAGCGTAACAGACAGGACACCCGAAGAGGCAAGTTTTGATTGGGCTGTTAAACTAAGACTGGCACATTATGGTCCTAACCCTCCAGCAGAGATCATAGCCCTAGTTATAGCGGCTGTGGACGCAACTTGACTACATCAAAAAGGTGCTGCAGCAGCAGAAGTCACAGCAGCACCAACTGAAAGGAGAGGAGAGGTACAGATAAAAGCCACTATGGAAGAGGAATTCAGAAGGAGGTTGCAAGAGATGCAGATACCGCATAGAGGACCACTATCAGGGGAGGTCCTGCTGGGATGGTCTGATTATATCCGCTGCAAACTCTGGAAGGAAGCGCTAGCTCTCAAGCAGCAACACCAGGGAAAAGTTCTCCCCTCCATCTATGTAAGGTACTGGTCACAGTATGATGTACGAATGCAGTTATGGGGGGAACAACCGAAGCAGGAGTGGACAGCTGAGTTAAGCAGGCTGATCCGGGCAGAGATGCGGTTGGATGAGAGCTACAGAGCCCTCCAGTGGTATGTAGCCCAAGAGTGCCCATGGTCAGCGGATGACAGCCCCACGGAAGGCTCTGACTATGATGGCCTGGGATTGTTGTATTGGAGGCTGTCCAGTGACCCTGACTTTGGGAGTGATCGGGAGTGGCATTTGGAGGAAATAATGGAGCACAGAGAGCGAAGACTGAATGTCTCGGAAGGCCACTGGGCAGAGGAAGATTTGGAGTTTCTGGCCGTTCAGGAATGGGAGCTGGAGATCGCCTACAGACAGCTGCTAAATTCTGCTCAGCAGCAGGGTGGGGCTCCCTTTGCCTGGGACTATCAGGAAATACCAGTTGACAACTCCGAAATCCTAGCTGAAGAATCAGCAGTGGAAAATCTGGAGATTGCAAACCCCAAAGCTGAAGTGCTAACTGACCTTGATGATCCTGTTTCTGCTTGGGATGATCTTGGATGGAGGAATGTACCTGTCCAGCAGCATGCCAGAGAATCGGCAGTGGAAAATCTGGAGATTGCCATCCCCAAAGCCGAAGCGGATGATGTGGAGTCCCCAGCAGAAGTGCTGGCAACAGGGCAAAGTGCTACCAAACTATACCCAGCAATGGCAACAACTGTGGAGTTGCCGGGAACTGGGGCAGTCGGCTCATCTCTCCAGCCACAAATTACAGAATGTAGGGACTTAATGGACTGTTCAGAGGATGTTATGGATTATACATCACCTGCTCAAGTACTGGCAGCAGCAACGCTGTATCCTGGCCTAGGCCAACAAGGCCCAGGCCTAGGGCAGCACTTTGCAGGGGGGCAGCATGGAAAGAGTCCCCGCCGGCTTGTGCTACACTGTTAGTGTAGCGCCAGTCTGATGGGGCGGACTGGTCTGAGAGGCAAATTAGTCTAGTGCCCCCATCAAGCAGCCGCACTGCTTCCGGTATGTGGGAGGCCGGCATTACGCAACTCTGGGGGGGGGGGGGGCTCTGCTTCTAATTTTTACTGTCTTATCATCCTGGACCACAAACCTTCCTCACTGTGCTATATGTTTTCTGCTGCACCATTGGCAAGGTCTTCTTAGTCCTCTCCATAAAATTATCAGAAATGTGTGCTAAAAGTAGAACTATAGGCAACGCTTTTTTTTTTCATTTTGGATAGAGTAAGGGAGGGTTGTAGCCCCTGTAAGTTTATTTTTTACCATTCCTGTCCCATTGCAGAGATTTCCCTTGACTTCCTGCCCCATAGCCAAACAGGAAGTGAGAGGAAATCTATGCAAATTAAGGGAATCCATTGCCTCAAATTTCAAGGCGGGTCTTAAACAGAATGGGGTGTGGCCTTGACAGGAAGGGTGGGTCATATTTAAATTAGGGGGTGCGTGAGTGTAGTCAGGCCTAGGGCAGCACAAAACCTAAATACACTACTGGGCAGCAGGACAGAGTACTGCAGACCCCTGCTCTACACCCATGGCAGTTTCGGAGACCCGAGGTGAGAAGGTGATGATTCCTCTCTCCCAGTGGAGTTCAGAGATGCAGGAAGGAGAAGCAGCCATTTTCCCTCCCCAACAGTTAGCTGGAGCAGATGGTGTGGGGTTTCCAGCAGAAGTGCTGGCAACAGGGCAGAGTGCTACCAACCTCTGCCCAGCACCGGAAACAGCTGTGGAGTTCGAGGCCTTTTGGCTAAGATCAAGTGTAGTATCTGTTCTTATCAGTTGCCAGGAGGTGGCGCTGTGCTAACCGTCCCCAGTACACGGCGAGGTGGAAAGGGATGGCGGTGGCATATGCAAAACCTGCTGGTGTGGAGGTGAAAGCCTTCTGATGGGGATGGAGAATCACTTGGTCAAGGCGGAGGGCCGGGGGTTTTTATTCTGGCCTTCTGGCCGGTGTTGGTGTAGGCGCTGCTCCTATTGGCGTCCGGTGGAGGAGCATGCCCGGCCCTGTTTCGGGGTCGGGGATGAGTCTTGCAAATCTGCCGGATTGTGGGAGTCTGGAAGGGTTAGTACCGGGGGGCCGCTTTCACTGTCGGTGGCTCTCCCCGAGAAAACCCAGAAGGGCTCTCAATCCAGTGGGAGCGGAAGGCCGCACTGACCTGGTCGGGGGGTCGGATCAGAACCGAAAAGCCTATGGTGAATGTGCCCCTGGAGTGGCAGTTCAGGGGTGCCATAACTGCACAAGTGTTGTCCCGCAGCACTTTTGGGTTTTTGGCACCACGGTCACTTCACCATAACACACTTTTTGAGCACCTGCCTCTAGGGCCGAGCCTTTTGGCTAGGACCAGAGGAATTTTTTATTCCTGGCCGGAGGGCCGGCCATTGTACTGCACAATGGCCCCTTTCACTCTCCCATCTTCCTTCTCCCCACTTTCTTTTTATTTATCCCCGTGTGTGTCACTTTTTTGTATTTTTTTGTTTGATGTAGCACGTTTGTCACTGTGTTTAGTAGGGTGTAGGTCCTCGGGCCTGCCCTGAACGACTTGGGAGTAGGTGGACATGGTCTTCTGGCCTGGTTCGCCTGCTCTCATGGGGGTCTCCCTTCGGGGGAGCCCCACCTAGTACTTGGATGGGTCTGTTTTGGCAGACTCACCGACGAATGGGGTCTGTCTGGTTTCGGCCAGTTAGACCATAAGTACCTCAGTCCCCGTCTGGAGCCTAACGCCCCGGGGGATCAGGGTTGGTCCTTCCACGTGGAGGACAAGTGTTACACCCGTTGCACGTTTTGTGTTTCACTCTTTATGTGTGTGCACTTTTTTTGGCACCGGGTGGAGTTTTTGGGTGTGTTTCACACGCCATGGGCTTTTAAAAAAAAAAAAAAGCTGTGGAGTTCGAGGGAGCCAGGGGAGTTGGCCCCTCTCTCCAGCAACCAGCTGAGGTGGTAAAGCTTTTACTCCCCGCTGTATCACTGGCAGCAGAGCAGAATGCTACTGGCCTCTGCACACAACTGCAGCTTGAGCTGATATTGGGGGATGGGACTGCGGTCTCCACTCACAGCAACCCAGCAGAAGAGCTGGCAACAGAGCAGAGTGCTGCTGGCCTCTGCCCTCAACTAACAGAAGAGGGAGTTCCTGTGGTAGTGGATGGGACTTCAGTCTCCACTTGTATACTCCAGGGATGCTGGGCATTTGGCCCAGATCCCCAACAGCATGATGGACTGAGCCCAGTCACCCTGTCTTCTCTCCAGCGGCTGAAAGGACTCCAGGGAGAATGGCCAGTCCAGGCCTCTCCCCAGCGGCGGGTATGATCTCTGAGAGAGGCAGAGGTTGGCTGGGTGAGTAATGCTCTGTTTGGGACAATTTATTTGGGGTACTGTGTGGATACCGGCATTGGGGGACTGGAACTACTGACTAACTTCAGAGTCAACCCGTCTGGGGTCTCCTCCTGCGTTAGTCTCCTGCCGAAAGGGGAGATGTGTGACAGGAGTCACTTTGGGTGGGGGGTTTGTGCGGCTCAGCTTTCCCTGAAGAGTTCTGGAGATTCCTTGTCCAGCTTCCCCGACGCCTCTTATGTGTAGATCACCCTGTGTCTCTAATAGGGGCACAGGGTGAATGAGAACCCAAGTCTGATCTGTGCTAGTCAGATTCAATGCTGTGTACATTGTATATATTGTGTGTCATGCTGTTGGACTATTTGCTGTGATGGTTTGGGGTGGGACTGTATTCTATTGTCTATTGTGTCTGATGCCTCAACTATTATGGGATGTGTAGTGTCTTGCTGTGAGAAAAGAGGGAGGGGGATTTCTCCAACCCCTCTACTGATAATTTAACTGAGAAGTTGGAACACACCTGACCTGTATAACAATTGTCATTGGACAGTTTAACCCGCCCTGTTTCCCAAGGGTAGGGGGAGTGTTTTGAAGAGAGATCTGTGAACATGTGCTTGCAATAAAGTGATTCCTGTTTTACCCTCAAGACAAAGCTTTGTCTCGTTTGTGGGGGGTAGAATTATTCGTATGGGGTCTAATTCGGCTGGTTGGAGTGTCTGGTAGCTGCCTTGTGTTCGGGAATGGAATATCCTAAACGACGTTAACCCCTCTCATCCTTGAGGTGCCGTTACAGAGTGTATTGACCACAGGTTTAATGAATGTGACAACCTGTTAGGTGTCATCATCCTTATCCTTGGTTGCTTGAACAAAGCAGAATGTATGCAGTCATGTCCATCCGGAAGTTTGGAAAATGGGCTGCTTCACCTGGTATGGTTAGGCAGCTTCTCATTGCCAGAGCAGATAACCCTTTCAAAGGGTAAGCAGAAACCACTCCTTTAGAGTGTATTGGCAATGAGTTTATTGAATGTGACAACCTTTTAGGTGTCAGCCTTATCCCTGGCTGCTTGAGCCAGTGGGATACATACTGTCATGCCCATCCAGAAATTCGGAAAATGGGCAGCTTCACCTGGTATGGTTAGGCAGCTTCTCATTGTCAGAGCAGATAACCGTTTCAAAGGGTGAGCAGAAACCACTTCTTTAGAGTGTATTGACAATGTGTTTATTGAATGTGACAACCTATTAGGTGTCATCCTTATCCCTGGCTGCTTGAGCCAGTGGGATACATACTGTCATGCCCATCTGTGTATTCCTCTTATAGAGCCTGAAGAGGGATGTTTGCTTGGGAAAGCTATGAGACTGCTCCTTGCCAGAGAATTTAAACCCTTCACAGGGTAATTGGGAAAAACTCCTTTGAGTGTATTGGCCACTCGTTTAATAAATAAGACAACCTGTTAGGTATTATCATCCTCATCTCTGGTTGCTTAATCAAAGCAAGATTCACACAGTCATGTTCATCCACGTCTTCTTATTGAAGAGTCTGAAGCATGTTCGCTCTGAGATTGGTAATTACTCATAGATAACCTCTCCACCGGGTTTGCGCACTATTTAGCAAACCAGCCCATAGCCCCGGATCACACTGGTGCGTTTTGACATGCGACCTGACATGTCAAATTGGCAGCAATTGCACCTTCCTAATTGGTGCAACGCCGCATCTGCGGCGCCGCACCAATTTCAAAAGGCAGTTTCTGTACTACCTTTTCGATTTCGGGCCGTGACCTATATTGACATCCGCACAGAAACCTGCACAGATGTCTCTGAAATCGCGACCGGAATCGAGACTGACAAGCGGGAGTGAAAACTGAACTTGCACAGCCTCATTCCCGCAGTCCAGTGCGACCCTGGGCAAAAGAAAAAAGGTTAAATGCAGTAAATAGTTTGCTAGTAACAAACCCTGAGGGGTTAGCCACTGCCAGAGGGAGACTGAAGCCTTCATCTAGAGCCCTGATTAACCAGGTGGAGGTTTAATGAGCCAAAACCTAGTCCTGCAAGGGATCAGGTCATAATGAAAAGTTTGTTCAGAACAGCAACAAAAAAGGTAGGCATTTGCAACAGAATTACAATAGTCTTCTGCAATGTACATAAACCAAGGGAATTGTAGACATCATAAACATGCTTCTCCACTCTTTTTTTCCTTCTTTTTGAGGAAAAACTAAAGAGCACATAGAAATATAAAAAGGATATCCCATATCTCAACAGGCCATGGCTGGCTCCAGTAAACATCACAGGTGACTCCTCTACCTTCTCTGGAAATGCTCGTCTTTGGAGGGGGTTTGGCATAATGGCACAACAGTGAAGCAAACATGAGAAGCCACCAACAGGTTATTGCCATGTCTGAACAAGCAAAGTGTTACTTTGTGTACCTTTCATGCAGAGTACCCCCTGTGGAGGAGCTCAGGCTATGCATAGTGGCTGCAGGGAGCAAGGCACAACAATACCCAGCAATACAAAGGGTACAAAGCGTTTTAGCTCACCCAACCTCCGTCATCCGACCGTCGACACTGGCACAGTGCGGGTGCATAGGGGAGAAACTCTGCAGCCACCGCTGTCCATTTTATTTGGACCCTGCGGTCCCCAGACATGGCTGTTAGCCATGATAAAGCCGCCCTGAGGACAAGCAGCGGGGCTCCCTGGATTATGGGTCATTTAGACGAGACACCAGGGACTGCGTCCTGCTTAATCCACACGTATGGATGGATGGCCAGCCCTTTAGACCAGACAGGTAGAGGAGCACACCTAGGTCCTGCGTGTAGGAGGTAAAAAGAAGAACGCTGAGGCTGTAGGTGGGTTCAAATTTATATGAGTTAAGTCCTGTGGGCATGGGGTGGGCGGAGCCTATACCCAGCTGTGCTGACATGGAGCTGTCAGGAAAATAGCTCTGTGTTACACACATATGTATGTAAGTCTGTACCTCAAAATTTTAAACTCACCATACGCATTATAATCCAAAGCAGGTAAAATACAGAGCAGAAGGAGGTCAAATGCACTTGTCAGGTAATTCTGAATGATCTGAAAAGCATCTCAAACTGATGCCATTGGCAAAAGCCTAAAGCCAGCCAAAACAAGCCCTAAACGAGATTTTACAGTCAGTGAGTAAGGTTTGTAGTGAGTCTTAAGCCCCGTACACACGGCCAAAATGTCGGGAGACATTTGCCGGTACAAAAAATACTGCCTGACATTCTGTGTGTTTGCCGGTCTGTCGGACGTGCATGCTGGAAAACCAGCATCCGATCGACTCCCGGTCAGAGCTCTCAACCAATAGCAGAGAGCGCTGACGGGGGCGGGGGGTCCAGTGGGGGAGATCGCTGGACTAACTTTGCATGGTAAGTACAGTGGCTCCCCCTGGTAGTGTGTGGCTTTAGGGTTCCTCCACAGTAGATGTAAGAGGTGTGTTTAAAAAGTTTGGTGAATGGTACCAGAAAACAAACAAAACAGAAGATACAAACAAATTACAGTACCTTTATTGGCCTTTAAAATAATCGCCATCTTTACAACACGCTTTTGGCAACGTTCATAAAGCTTCTGGAGACTGTCAGAAATTGAATTTTTTAGGATTGGATCACAGAACGGCTGTCACACTTTTTTATTTTTATTTGTTACAAACACATAGACAATACAAACGTACAACAGCACAGCCAACATCTGGCTAACATCATGGGCGGGGCCTGCGCAAGGGTCGCAAGGTAGAATTATAGAACCAAAATATGTTAGA
This sequence comes from Rana muscosa, assembly GCA_029206835.1. NCBI lineage: Eukaryota > Metazoa > Chordata > Amphibia > Anura > Ranidae > Rana > Rana muscosa. The sequence goes on from CM055124.1 coordinate 288,423,633, forward strand.
GTATTTGCGACTACCCTAATAAACCATGTCACACCTTTTTTTTGATAGGCGGGGAAACAGAAAGAAGTCCGCAGGTGCCAGATTAGGGGAGTATGGTGGATGCAGCTTGGATTCTGGATGGAACTGGTAGCCCCTGGTCTCATCCCCTGTGACAATGGTTGGCAGAAAGGATGGATCCTGGTCACACATGGTAATGAAATCTTTAGAGGTTTCCATCCCCTTTGCTATCTGTTCACCCGTTTTGCTACCTGTTCATCTGTCAGCTTGTGCGGCACAAACCAGGAACAGATCTTGCGCTTACCCAAACCTTCATGTATGATGGTGCGCACTGTGTCCTTGCTAATGTACAATTCCTCCACCGATCACGTGACAGCATTTGTCACCCTGGCTCGATCATTTCTGGAGTTCTGCTTGTCAATGGCCGACCCAAATGTGACTCACCCTCAGTCGTTTCCCTGCCATTGAAAAAGCCTTTGAACCAGTCGTAAACACATTTTCTGCTCACGGCGTCTGTCCCATACACCAACATTTTAAACATCTCCATCGCAGTTTACTCAATTTGTAGCAGAAGTTGGTGTTCACTCGTGGCTCCATTGCACTGTGACCCTACCCCTCACACTGACTACATTCCAGTGCCCGAAGCGGGTTTACCCTGAAGGTCACATGTACTCCATGATAGGTGGTGCTTCTCTACGTGTCTCTGGATAGCCATGTGCATGCGTGCACAGATGGCTCATGTTGCCGTTGAGATATCGGACCATTCACCAATTTTTTTAGACACACCTTGTATTTATTGGTATTATGTATATACTTTCCACTTTCTTTTTTTCAGAGACTATGGTTAAGTAGATGGCAGCTACCAATGAAACATTTTTGCATGACTTTATCCTCATGGGATTTCCAAGGGAGCAAATATTAATCCCACTGTTTATTGCTCAAATCTACACACTGACTGTTCTAGGAAACCTCACTGTTTTTAGCATCATTCAAGCGGATAGCCGCCTCCAGTCACCAATGTATTTTTTTCTGAGTTGCCTGTCTTTATTAGATGCCTGTTATTCTTCGGTTACTCTCCCAGCCATGTTGGCTAATGCAATAACAGGCAACATGATGATATCCTTCAATAGATGTCTTGCACAACTCTATTTCTTTGTCTGCTTTGGAGGAACGGAATGCCTTCTTCTGGCTGTCATGGCTTATGACCGATACGTGGCAATATGTAACCCTCTCCACTACATCACCATAATGAACAAGAAGATCTGTTCATACCTTGTGGTGGGGTGCTGGCTTTGTGGATTTGTGAATGCAACTTTTCACACCTTGATGACTTGGAAACGTATGTTTTGTGGCACCCGACATATCAACCATTATTTCTGTGATGTTCTTCCGTTGTTACAAGTGGCTTGCAGTGATATAAATGATAGTCAAGTGGTCTTACATGTTGTTACCTTTTTTTTTGGGATGGCTCTATTCATGCTTATAGCAAATTCGTACATCCGTATTATTTCCACCATACTGAAAATCCGCTCCACCACAGGGAGGAAGAAGGCCTTCTCTACGTGTTCATCCCACCTTATTGTTGTAACAGTATTTTACTTAACTGGTGCCTTCAACTACAATGGTCCAAACACTGGAGATTTCTTTATCATTGTTCAAGTGTCATCTCTTCTTTATGGTGTTGTCTCCCCATTGCTGAACCCAGTTGTTTACTGTCTGAGAAATAATGAGGTAAAGAGAGCCTTAAAATATGTTCTTATTAAAATATATATTTCATTTAAATGATAATCCCACCAAACACTGGAAGCAGTTTGGAGTATTAAAGAGGAATTAAACCCTCTTACACTTTAAAAAAAAAAAAAAAAAAAAAAAACCCTGCAAGAGAAAGGCATAATGAGCTAGTATGCATAGCATACTAGCTCTTTATGAATTACTTACCTGAGATAGAAGCCCCCGCAGCGGTCCTCGTTCCTCTCCTTCGCCGCCATGATATCCGAGTGACTTCCGGGTATCGCTGCTCGGACTGGCCAGAGCAGTGGGAGCCGCTAGTGAAGTCACGATCGCCTTCACTAACGGCCCACTCAGTGCGCCTGCGCCGTTGTCTACGGTGCGCATGCGCCGTAGACATCGGTGCAGTCTTTTCTGCAAATATCTCCTTAACCGTGTAGGTTAAGGAGATATTTCTTGCACCTACAGGTAAGCCTTAATATAGGCTTACCTGTAGGGCCAAGTGGTCTGTAAGGGTTTACAACCACTTTAACAAAATTATTTTCACTACAAATTTTGTTAAAAGATCTATTTTTTGGCAAAGGTTTCATACTATTCTTTCTGTATGTTCTCTAGAATATGCAACGTGGAAAGAAAATTTAGAGACCAGAAGTGCAACTCAAATTGAGCAAATAAGCTCACAGAACATAGAATAGTAAATACAGATTTACTGGCATATTTATTACATAATAAACATGATATTTAATTTACTGCACCACAGTTTAAAGCATTTTTTCCCCACTTAGCACACTGCCAGCATGCTATTGGTCCCTTGACTCTGTGGGGGATCCTGGGGCTATACCTCTCTGTAGGTTTACATTACTTGGTGGTTTTCAGGGACCACTGACTTTCAACTCATGATAGAATCTGGAATTGAAGATCCACACTGAAATGTTCAAGCCCAAAATGAAGTTTATTCCAAGTGTAGCGGCCTCACCCCGACCTCTTTAACTAGGGGTATGTCGAGCGACAGAGTGAGGTGTGCTACGGCCCATGTCCTCCCCGTGCATGTGGGTGAGGTGAAGGCCAGTATCAATCTTTTCCTCGGGCCAAATGTGTGCTGGTTATGAGGGTCAGTCTTTCCGTGCCGGAATCTCCCTTTGTTCCCATCAACAGAGTCCATACACCCATCAAAGTCCAAACTCAGGTTTATTGCGTATCTCCACATACAGTCAAATGCAACGTCAGGATACGATGGGGAAGCAGGTCGAGGCACTGTACAGGTTCCTAGTCCCTACACTCCCTGTGCTATGACCAGGGGTTGCAGGAATCTTGATGAAAGCTCCTCCGCTGCGCTGTAGCCCATATCAGGGGAAGATGTCCTCCAAGGGAGTTACTGAAGGCCCATCCGTCACCGGGTTGACGCTACACCGGGTCTTCGGACGGGTGACCCCCCCCAGCCTCCTCACCTCAGATGCGGGTCCCCTCGCAAGGGGCGCTCTGGAGCAACTTCACCCTCGCGGGACCCAGTCGGAGTCACCGGGTCCCAGGCCTCCTTAATAGTACCTCACCCCAGGCTGAAGGTGCCCGGGATGGACTCCATCTTCGTTCCGGCCAGGCCTTGGTCGCCTAGGCTGGAACCTTGAACCGCCCGCACCCAGGCCTAAGGTGCCTGGGTGCGTGACGAGATGATCTCTTCCGAAAACCAACAGACCTCGTGGCGAGGGCGTCTCCCCCTTTTATCTCCTCCCATCGACACCACGGCGGGTTCCCCGCCCCAGCCGTACCATCTCCAGGAAGGGACAAAGAAGGGTAGCACTGTGGTAGTGATTCTACCTCGAGCCAGTAGGTACACTGACACCCACTGGTCAAAGAGAATATTACACCACCCAATCCTCCACGAATAAGAAAAAGGGGTCTAATCCCTGACATAATTACACACCTGGGTCTCTCTACCCCCAGGTGTATCCCACTAACTTTTAAGACCCCGCTACACACTCCCCCTGGTGATTTGACGCTGGTCCCCAGCGTCAGGTGCACACCCATGTCTCCCAAGGAGTGGTGACATGAAGTGGGCCCCAGAGGCTATCCCTCAAATTTTGGATACTGTACGTGCCAAGACCTGCTCAACAGAAAAGGGAACTATAAAACATTAAAACTTTTGTATAAAACATCTGTCATGTACACATATACAATCCCTCCCGTCACTGTCTAAGAACCACCCCATACTCAGTAGCCTTGACCGACGAATCTCCTGCAGAAGGGAAACAAACAAAAAAAAAAACACATCCTAACACTCTGTGTTAACTTGGCATGAGTGGGTCCGTCAGCCGAGAGACCCACTCACTCCAATAAGTAAGTAATGCATGTGTAACATTTTCAAACATTCGTTGCACAACACTGCCACCTGGTGACAGCGCTGCGGTAATGACACTTGGTGAGATCTTCATTCTTCCTGCTTTCCTACTCTAACTCTACCCCAAAAGTCTCTGCCTTTGGCACATGAAGAAAAGGGAGAAAAAAAAACAACAGCTCCCAAATCTCCAGTGAGTAAAAGAAAAGCCCAAATCAAAACAAAAGTAGGGCACAGTTCTAGGCGTCTGGGAATGTCTCTTCCAGAAAGTTTCAACAGCAACAAGATAGGAGCTCACTTCTCCTATAAGTAGAACCTTGGATCCGGCAGAAACAGGGGCTTCAGGTGCCCGGCAAACACTTCCACCGAATACTCGACATCCTCTCCATCTTTCCTGCAGATGAGCACCTTATCGGCATGAATATGGCGCCCAAGTCTCCAATCAGCTCTGCAGTCCTTGAACTTTTTAGACACAGGCGGCGAACATGACAGGTATCGCCTGGCATGGGGTACTTTAAGTTTTTCCCATACAAACTCGTCATACCACCTTGGTCGCAGGACCTCGACTTCATACAATAGGTCCCGAGGCAAGTAGGGGTACTCCCACCCATATTCACGGGCGACTCTCTGGGAGAAAAGTCTCTGCAACCTGGCTAGAGGTGGCATCACATCTCGCTCACCTTCTCCTGGCTGTACGATGGCCTCCGGGTGCCGAGGTACCTTCACCATCTTGGGTTTCTTCGTCTTTGGTGCCCGCAATGAAGCACGCTGCATCCCCAACATCAGAGCGGGTGATGTAGTTGAATGCGGGAAGTTGGTCGGAGGACTAGATTTCCTCGAGAACTCCGGGGCCTTCACCCGGAGCGTACTGTCTTCTATGGACATGGGGGAATCCTGCGGTTTACTCAGCACAGGTAGTGGGCGTCTGTCCCAGCCCTTCCGGTGAAACAGTTCGTCTATCTCTCCGTCATCCCCACAGTCTGACAATGACTCTAAGTCGGAGGTGTCATACATCTCAGCGGGAAGGTAGTCTCTAGTAGACGGAAGGCTACCCTCCCTTGCAGGCTCCACCAACTGTGGACCCCCGACACCTCCAACCAACACCACAGTCCCAGCCCCTGGCTCACCTGGACCTTCTGAAGAACTGGGATGTCCGGGACTCTCTTCTCTACCGGCGTCATCCAGGCCAGGCAAGCGGCGGGGTGAAGCTCGACCACGACCATAGGATGCCTGTACCAGGCCGACTTTCCTCTTCGGAGGTGGGAGCAGGGAGTCTGTAGTGACCGAAGCAGTGTCCTCGGATTTTTCTCTCTCAGTCTCTGGTTGGGCAGTCACTTCGCCCTGGTCAGCGCGCACGGGAATCTCCGCAAAGGCTTTGATCTCTCCCTCCGGAGTGGCGGTCCCTGTGATGCAGTTGAGGCGTAGGGCCCGGGGCCTTTCCGTGTGTGGTTCAACCTCAAAAAGAAACTCCTTGCATGCTTCGCATCGCCCGAATGGCTTTAGTTGGACCACCAGTCCCGAGCATCCGGGACAGATCACACCGAGGGCCTCCGTGTCTCTGCATGAATACAGAGCCAACTGTCCTCGGGGCCTGAGCCTTATCCCCGTGTCTGTAATGGGTGCAGCAAATGCAGTAATCTTAAAAGGATAAGGTACCGGCATCCACGGGGAGCCTGAGTTCGCTCCGACCACTTGCTGCTCCATCACGCGCTGACCTCGCGCCGGAGTCTCCACGTGTATCTCCACACGTGGCCAGACTCCTCCCACGACTTGCACGTTTTCGCGGGCTTCCTTCAGTCTCCTCCCACGAATTGCGCAGTCATGGGGTGCCTCGTGGCGCAGTGCAGCAAAAGTCCCCACATGTAGTTCGTCACACGGCTGGACTCCTCCCTCTTCCCGCTCTTTCTGCATGGGCCTCTCCCGGTTTTTCAGGGAAATTTCCACGACTTCGAGCACAGGGATGCACTTTGGCCAATCACATGGCCGACCTGCTCGGACCTCCTCCGGGCAGCAAAGTTCAAACACAGCCGTTCCAAACCTCAGGGTCAACACACATTTCATCCCGGACTCACGAGCCCCCACGTGTAGCGGCCTCACCCCGACCTCTTTAACTAGGGGTATGTCGAGCGACAGATGAGGTGCGCTACGGCCCATGTCCTCCCCGTGCATGTGGGTGAGGTGAAGGCCAGTATCAATCTTTTCCTCGGGCCAAATGTGTGCTGGTTATGAGGGTCAGTCCTTCCGTGCCGTTCCCATCAACAGAGTCCATACACCCATCAAAGTCCAAACTCAGGTTTATTGCGTATCTCCACATACAGTCAAATGCAACGGCAGGATACGATGGGGAAGCAGGTCGAGGCACTGTACAGGTTCCTAGTCCCTACACTCCCTGTGCTATGACCAGGGGTTGCAGGAATCTTGATGAAAGCTCCTCTGCTGCGCTGTAGCCCATATCAGGGGAAGATGTCCTCCAAGGGAGTTACTGAAGGCCCATCCGTCACCGGGTTGACGCTACACCGGGTCTTCGGACGGGTGACCCCCCCCCAGCCTCCTCACCTCAGATGCGGGTCCCCTCGCAAGGGGCGCCCTGGAGCAACTTCACCCTCGCGGGACCCAGTCGGAGTCACCGGGTCCCAGGCCTCCTTAATAGTACCTCACCCCAGGCTGAAGGTGCCCGGGATGGACTCCATCTTCGTTCCGGCCAGGCCTTGGGCGCCTAGGCCGGAACCTTGAACCGCCCACACCCAGGCCTAAGGTGCCTGGGTGCGTGACGAGATGATCTCTTCCGAAAACCAACAGACCTCGTGGCGAGGGCGTCTCCCCCTTTTATCTCCTCCCATCGACACCACGGCGGGTTCCCTGCCCCAGCCGTACCATCTCCAGGAAGGGACAAAGAAGGGTAGCACTGTGGTAGTGATTCTACCTCGAGCCAGTACGTACACTGACACCCACTGGTCAAAGAGAATATTACACCACCCAATCCTCCACGAATAAGAAAAAGGGGTCTAATCCCTGACATAATTACACACCTGGGTCTCTCTACCCCCAGGTGTATCCCACTAACTTTTAAGACCCCGCTACACAAGCATAAGCGCAATGAAGGATTTGGGAGAGAGGGGGCTTAGATACAGAGCCCTCAACCATAATGCACTGGTAACACATCCCTTCGGATACACTATTGAAAGACAAGAGGCCCTAACACAAAAAAACTTTTATAAGACTTTAACGGTGCCAAAACGAGTTTTCTTAAAAAGTAGTTAACTTTTATTAGTACATATCTAAAAAACAGTCATACAAACGCTTAAAAAGCCCTGCATGTAGGGTTTTTCAAGCATAAATTCCCCATTATGATAACGCTTCCCATCCTTGCTGCTAACCAAAATTGTGATAGGAGAACTGTCTCCCCCTCCTCCCTCAGGTTAGGGGGCCTATAGCATACTCCCAGTATTATTTTCCCCTTAGCTTCATCCCTTTGGAGCTCTACCCATAAGGATTTCACCTCCTCCCTAGCTCCCTTAGTGATGTAATCTCTCACATTCACTTGTACATTATTCTTGATATATATAGGCATACCTCCCCCCTTTTTACTCTCTCTATCCTTGCGATACAGGGTATACCCTTGAATGGTTGCCAGCCAATCATGAGAGCTGTTGAACCAGGTCTCTGAAATTCCCACAAAATCCAAATCCTCCTCGTACAACAGTATCTCTAGTTCACCCATCTTGTTCCGAGATTGCAACTAGGACTTGCTACTATACTTACTTTGGGTTTATGTGCTTTGGTTACTCTACCACTAATGCCCCCAATACTACCCTCTGAAATATATTCCGCGCTGACTATCTCTACCTCTGGACCCTCCCTCCCGTCGCTTAGTTTAAAAACCCCTCTAACTTTTTGGCCATCTTCATTATCAGCTGATCTGCACCCTCCTCGTTTAGGTGCAGCCGTCCCTTCTATAGTACTGGTTATTGACTGAGAAGTCGGCCCAGTCCTCCAGGAACCCAAACCCATCCTTACTACACCAGCTCCTCAGCCACTTGTTTACTTCTCTCATCTCCCTCTGCCTTTCTGGTGTGGCTCGATGTACTGGTAGAATTCCTGAGAATACTACCTTGGAAGACCTTTACCTCAATTTAGCTCCCAAGTCGCTAAAATTGTTCTTTAGGACACTCCATCTGCCTGTCATTGACTGTCATTGGTGCCAACGTGCACCATGAAAGCTAGGTCTTTCCCTGCCCCTCCCAGTAATCTGTCCACCAGATCCGTAATGTGCCGAACCCGAGCGCCCGGTAGACAACATACAGTTCGGCGCTTCAGGTCTTTGTTACAGATTGGCCTCTCTGTCCTTCTATGAATTGAGTCCCCTACCACCAGACCACCAGTCCCCCAGTCCCCTACCACCAGAATCTGTCTTTCCTTTCCCTTCGCCTCCCCCCCACTCTCACTGGAGGAGTTCTTCCCCCGGCAGCTAGGAGAGTCCCTGAGCTCCAGCAGTGCTGGTCCCTGACTGGTTTCACCAATGTCATTCAAAGGAGCATACTTATTGGGATGCTCTAGCCCTAGATTGGCCTCCTTGGCACTTCCCCCTTCCTGACTGTCACCCATCTACTATTTTCTAGTGCCTGCACCTCTTTGTCTCCACCCACCTCTGTGCTGGCCCCTGCCATCACCTGCCGGGTACGTTCCCGGCTCTCCTTTAGTGTGGAGGGTCTTCTCAGTGCTGACAGTTGCTTCCCCAGATTCAGAACCTGGGCTTCCAGGGAAACAATGTGCTTACATTTTGCACAGCAGTATTCGCCCTTGATTGGATGATCAAGGGACGCATACATGCCGCAAGATGTACACCGAGTCACTTTCCACACCCATCGGGCCTCGTACCTATTAATTTAATGAGGATTGGGGATTATAACCTGTCCAAATTACCTAACAACTAGCTTCCTGACACTAGTACTCAACAAGACAATACACAGGTACTTGCAGACCTATGTGCACTCGCAGACCAACGGACCTACGTGCACTCGCAGACCTACATGCACTCACAGACCTACATGCACTCGAAGACCAACAGACCTACGTTCACTTGCAGACCTACGTGCACTTGAGACTGGGGCGGAGGTTCACCTTCCAGAAGGACAACGACCCTAAACATAAAGCCAGAACTACAATGGAATGGTTTAGATCAAAGCATATTCATGTGTTAGAATGGCCCAGTCAAAGTCCAGACCTAAATCCAATTGAGAATCTGTGGAAAGACTCGAAAAATTTCTGTTTACAGACACTCTCCATCCAATCTGACAGAGCTTGAGATATTTTGCAAAGAAGAATGGGCAAAAATGTTACTCGCTAGATGTGCAAAGCTGGTAGAGACATCCCCAAAAAGACTTGCAACTGTAATTGCAGTGAAAGGTGGTTCTACAAAGTATGGACTCACGGGGGCTGAATACAAATGACGCCACATTTTTCACATATTTATTTGTAAAAAAAATTGAAAACCATTTATCATTTTTCTTTCCACTTCACAATTATGTGACACTTTGGGGGTTATTTACGAAAGGCAAATCCACTTTGCACTTGAAATTGCACTGAAAGTGCACTTGGAAGTGCAGTCGCTGTAAATCTGAGGGGTATATCTGAAATGAGGGGAAGCTCTGCTGATTTTATCATCAAATCATGTACAAGCAAAAATGCTGTTTTTTATTTTCTTTGCACGTCCCCCTCGGATCTTGTAGTGCAAAGTTTATTTGCCTTTAGTAAATAACCCCCTTTGTGTTGGTCTTTCACATAAAATCCCAATAAAATATATTTATGTTTTTGGTTGTAACATGACAAAATGTGGAAAATGTCAAAGGGTATGAATACATTTTTACACGTACAGTGCCTTGAACATTGGATGTTTGTACTGTTATTAATCACTTCTTATACAAAGCTTGCATTATTTCTATACTGGCGTGCTTCTATATGTTTATAGTTAATGTTATATGCCGGTTGCAGTAGTTCTTCTGCTCCCAATTAGTTTAACACCTTCTTGCCCGGCCTATAGCAGAATGACGGCCGGGCGGGGGCTCCATTCTCCTGACTGTCTTTCAGAACAAGCCGCCATTCGTGTCCCCGGGGGCTAACAGTGGTGCGGTGTGTCGCCCGGATACACCGCATCTCTGATGGTAAAGAGCCTATGACATAGGCTCTCTACCATGTTATAATCTGTGTCCAATCACAACTGATCACAGTGTAAATAGGAAATGCCAGTTATCGGCATTCCTCTATGCACTGCTGACAGGGCGTGAGTAGAGGAGAGCCTATAAGCGGCTCTCCTGACCGAGGGGGGGGGGGGGGGTCTGCACTGATAATCAGTGCAGTGGTTATTACTTGTACACACACATTATAGTGACAATAAAGCATGAGATCATTTCTTATACTGCCATTTTAACAAATAATATAACTTCCTCTGTTCCTCTATTATCCTCAATGAAGCATGGTGCTACAATTGCCAATGATTACCCCCAAATGAAATGTTTTATTTTGGAACGTGTAATAAGTCCCAGATGCATCCTAATGAGGAAACCTTTGTTATGCCGCCGAAAAAATAATAATGTATGCTCATTACCTAAACCAGTTAATTTGAATTGTGTTAATGAATCCCTGGAGCCAAAAGGTATCAAACAATTGTAATCATTTTATTTACAGAAATAAGCCCTCTGGACATCGCACCTAATTGTATTTCCAGGTTTACCAATGTAATGTCTGTCTACATGGAGCTACCAAATGTTTTAAAGGAAACCATTTTTTGAGCTTACTGATTTAAAAAAAACTCCAGTTGGGGTATAACACTTGTGTTGTATTTTTGTAGATGTAAACCTTAACTGAATAACATTTATTTTGCATAAGCACCGTGTAGCATAAACAGATACCTTTATAAAAAATGTGTTACCTTTTGCACAGGATTGCATCCTTTGTTGCAATCCTGTGCTGCTAATTTCCTACAATCATTCTGGGACACTACTTCTATTTCCAGATCCCCGTCCTTTGAGCTCAAGGCCTCAAGCAGTAGAATCACATTGGACAGTCGTGCTTCTTCTGCCTTCAGACCTTACCCACTGCATAAGCACATGTGAAGGCCTTCTGGGCCCTGGCCTAGTCATTCATCTGCTCCTTGCACACCCTCCCCAGTCCACAGCCCTGAGAAGAGAGAGCTAACATGGTCCTCTTCGGATATTTATGCTCTCCCCCAGCATGCACCAGAGGTATTAAACCTCCTACTGGTTGGCTAGAGGAAACATAAATATTTATAACTGAGGCCTCATGCACACTGGGCATCTAAAACGCCACTTTTAAGAGTGCTTGATGTTTTTTTTTCTCCTTTAAATGCCCCTCTATTTTAGCCTATGTGTCCTTGCACACATAGGCATTTACAGGTGTTTAGTGGCAAGAGTATTTAGAGGCAGGGAAAAAACTCAGTGCCAGCAAGTTCAGGAGGAGAGTTTTGCAGCAAGAAAAAAAAAGTCTGATGCCCCTAAATGCGTGTAAATGCGTCTAAACGCAATTTAGCAGTTAAGCGTTCATTCATTCTAATGGCCAAAATAAGAGCTGTGAGGAAGAGGGGACCCCCCCCCTCGAAACATGTCAGTAAATTTGGACATTCATCTCACTTTCAGGACCTGTCCAGCAAACAAGGGTGGTTGGAGCATTGTTTTGACTTTGTTATGCCTTATTGATGTCTTTGTTTGTGAGTATATATATTATCTTTTTTATACAATAAATGGTCTGAAAGGTAATGCGCTAGGCTGGTGCACTCTTTGTTTCTTATCTTTTTCATTTACAGGTGTTTAGAAGCAGGAGTATTTAGAGGCAGGGAAAAAATCCAGTGGCAGCAAGTTCAGGAGGAGCATTTTGCCGCAAAAAAAAAAAGCCTAATTCGCTTGAATGCGTGTAAATGCGTCTAAGCGCACTTTAGTGATTGAGTGTTTATTCATTCCAATGGCCAGAATAAATTAATATTCTGGCCAATGGAATGAATGAACACCCAGATGCTTGACGTGCCTAAACGCACCTAAACAGCTTTTGGTCTGTTTTTAATGCTGCATTCTCCTCCCCAGGAGCAAAGGTGTCCACAGGAGGGAAAAAAAATATCCTGAGTGCACGAGATGCGAATGTGTCATCCCACATTATTGCCAGGTACCAGTGACACCTAGCTATGATTAAACACTAGTTCAGTGTGAAACGCGTCAGTGTGCTGTGACCTGTAGTGCTGTTTTGGATTTTGGATTTCACAATAAAGGCAATTTGTATTCGGAGTGCGGCTGTCCAGAAGAGTTTTCTCTTTTGTTTTGCCTCATACGTGCATTGCTTGCACCCGTGGTTCTGGGAGAAGAGATTATCTTGAAGACATCCACACCTGAGCGGCTTACCAAATGAACAAAAAAGTCCATAAACCAGCCTGCTCTGGTAATGGAAAATCCAAGAGTTAGATGTACATGGCCAAATATATGTGGCTGTTCAGCATCAAAAGGGCACAGACATCACAGACTTTGCTGTAACTTTTGTCAAAGCAGCGGTGAAGGCCAAACTTAACCACTTAACGACCGCTCACTGTATATATACGTCGGCAGAATGGCACCGACAGGCACAATCACGTAGAGCATACGTGATCGCCTTTGTATAGTTGGGGGGTCCGATCGGACCCCCCTCCTATACAGTGAGCGGCCGTTAATCGTTGGGGAGCGATCAGAGATGAGGGGGTGACCATTCGATTTCGGCCACCCCCTCGCGATCGCTCCCGGCCAATGAAAATGCTTCCTCTGCCATGTGATGTAAACACAGGCAGGAGGAAGTGATCTCCCTTGCGGCGGTCTTTTCGATTCCGGCGCCGAGGAGAGAGGAAGCAGGTTAGTGCACCAACAGTCCACTGACACATAGGTACACATAGGCACACATTTCACCCCCCAGTCACCCCCAGATCACCCCCCAGGTCACCCCCCAGCCCCCAATCACAGTGTCACTGATTGCAGTGATCATTTATTTTACTGATCACTGCATTTAGTGTCATCTGTGATAATAAAAAGTTGCAGGGCAGTTAGGATTAGGCCCCTTTAGGTCCAGGGTAGCCCCCTAACCCCCCCTAATAAAGGTTTAACCCCTTGATCGCCCCCAGGTAACCCTTTCACCCCCTAACGCCAGCGTCACTAATCAATCGTATTTTCGATTGCTGTATTTAGTGCCGGTGGTGCCCTAGATAGCCAGTTAATTATTTTTAGGTTCGCCGCAGGTTTTTATTAGCGTCAGATACCCCCATATATTATTTTAACCCCCTGATTGCCCCTAGAGTTAACCCTTTCACCAGTGATCACCATATAAGCGTCACTGGTGACACTGGTTACCCAGTTAGTTATTTAGTTATTTAGGTAACCCGTCAGGTTTTTATATAGTGTCGGTTACCCCCATATTCAACCTAATAAAGGTTTTAACCCCCTGATTGGCCCTAGTTAACCCTTTCACCAGTGATCACCATATAAAGGTTACGGGTGACGCTGGTTGGTTAGTTTGCTTTTTATAGCATCAGGGCACCCGCCGTATATAACCCAATAAAGGTTTAACCCCCTGATCGCCCGGCGGGTGAGATCAATTAGGTTTTAGCGCCAGAGAGGGTCTGCGTCGCCCCAGGCAGTGTTAGGTTAGTGCCAGTAACGCTAACACCCACACGCAAAGCATACACCTCCCTTAGTGGTATAGTATCTGATCAGATCTATACTAGCGTCCCCAGCGGTTTAGGGTTCCCAAAAACGCAGTGTTAGCGGGATCAGCCCAGATACCTGCTAGCACCTGCGTTTAGCCCCTCCGCCCAGCCCAGCCCACCCAAGTGCAGTATCGATCGATCACTGTCACTTACCAAACACAATACACATAACTGCAGCGTTCGCAGAGACAGTCCTGATCCCTGCGACCGCTAACAGTTTTTTTTGTAGCGTTTGATATATTTGCTGACGACAGTCGGGTGCTTTTTTTCCTGTGAATCTTACTAGTGTACCCCTAAATTTAGAGCCCAAAATGGCAAGACGAAGGTACACTAGTAAAGAGGCCTACGAGATTCTGAGCATGACAGATAGTGAAGAGGAGGTCACGTATCTGTCAGATTCAGGCTCAGAATATCTTCCCGTAGAAGACAGTGACGTCAGCGGCCCCATGTCAGATAGCTCTGACAACGAAGTTGAGGTCCCTGCTAAGGTCAGGCGTACCCGATCCCGATCTTCTGAGGTTGTTGAGGAGCAAGAACCACAGGGCTCTCGTATCATGGAGCAGAGTAGTACTAGCGCCGCTATTCCTTCTGGTGAACTGGCAAGCACCAGCGGCCTAGTACAGCCTGGACGTACATCCAGCACTGCAGTAACACTTGGTGACGTGGCGAGTCCCATAAGTGCAGTTCAAGCTGGCGAGGTGGCAAGCACAAGTAGTGTCCCGCTGCCACCAATAAGAAGACAAAGGCAGGCCCGTCGTGCCCATAGTGCCCTTCCTGCAGAATTTGCCTATCCTGATTGGTTCCCCACCACTTCTGCAGAACCCGTACTTCCCCCATTCACTGCCCAACCCGGTATTCAGGTGGAAACAGCTGATGTTATGCCAATCGATTATTATTCGCTGTTTTTCACGGAAGATCTCTATAGATCTATTGTGGACCAGAGTAATTTATATGCTGGTCAATTCATCGCCGCTAATCCCCAGTTGCCTTCCATTGCCAAAGATTGGAAACCAATTACGCTTTCCGAATTTAAGACCTTTCTGGGCCTTTCCCTCAACATGGGCACACATAAATTCCCATCATTGCGTGCTTATTGGTCCACGCACCCAATTGACCACATGCCCGTGTTCTCTGCCTCCATGCCCAGGAAACGATACGAGCAGATTTTGCGGTTCATGCACTTCAACGACAATAAACTTTGTCGTCCACGTGGGGACCCTGAATACGACCGGCTCTATAAAATTCGGCCCCTCATAAACCACTTCAACGAACGTTTTGCAGCCTTGTTTATTCCCGATCAAGCTGTCTGCGTTGATGAGTCCCTGATTAAATTTTCTGGCCGCTTGGCTTTCAAGCAGTACCTTCCCAGCAAGCGTGCCAGATACGGGGTCAAGCTCTATAAGTGCTGTGACAGGGCAACAGGCTATGTATGGAGCTTTATGGTTTATGAGGGAAAAGATAGTCAGGTTGAGCCGGTCAACTGCCCGGATTACATAGGGAGCGCTGGCAAGATAGTGTGGAACTTGGTGTCACCCTTATTCGGAAAGGGGTACCACTTGTATGTGGACAATTATTACACGAGCGTGCCACTGTTTAGTCACTTGTTTGATCATCAGATTGGAGCATGTGGCACCGTGCGACCTAATCGCCGGGGCTTTCCCCAGCGGCTTGTAGATGCCCGTCTTAGGCTGGGGGAGAGAGCCTGCTTGAAGTGTAATAACTTGCTCGCTATGAAGTGGAGGGACAATAAGAATGTTTTCCTTCTTACCTCCCTTCATGCAGACACGACAGTCCAAATTCCTACGGCGACTGGTGTTGTGGAGAAACCCCTCTGTGTCCACGTATATAAAAAAAATATGGGAGGGGTGGACCTCAACGACCAGTTGATGGCGCCGTATCTAATTGACCGTAAGGCGAGACGCTGGTACAAAAAAGTGTCTCTATCCTTATTTCAATTGGCTTTGCTGAACGCTCATGTGCTATACAGAGCTTCAGGCGGGACTTTATCTCTTCTAAAATTCCAGAATGAGATAGTCACAGAACTCCTGTATCCAGGCGGTTCTGCACCTCACCATCCCCTACCAAATGCAGTAAGCCGGCTGCATGAGAGGCATTATACGCATCTCCTCCCGAGTACCCCTTTCCAAAGCCACCCCCAAAAAAGATGTCGTGTCTGTAGCAAGCGCGGATTTAGGCGTGACACCCGTAGTTTTTGTCCACTCTGTCCTGACAAGCCTGGTTTTTGCCAAGGTGAATGTTTTGAACGCTACCACTCAAAAGTGAAGTTTTAGCGTAGGGTACAGCATTTCACAGACAAGGACACACTTACACAGGGTCTCCCAAGATGCCATTACATTTTGAGAGACCCGAACCATTACAGTTGTAAAGTTACAAAAAAAAGTGTAAAAAAGAAAAAAAAAACGTAAAAAACAAAAACACAAAAAAATATAAAATAAAAAACCCAAAAATAGTTGTAGTTTTATTGTTCTCTCTCTCTCTCTCTCTCTCTCTATTTTCTCTGTATTGTTCTGCTCTTTTTTACTGTATTCCATTCTGCAATGTTTTATCATGCTTGCTTTTCAGGTATGTAATTTTTTGTTTTCAGGTGCGCCATTCAACTGCAGCGCGGAATTATTTATCTTGACAGCAACAGCGTTTGCTCCCACGATACATAAAGCCGTGACTCCAGTGCTGTAGGAGGTGATTTCACCACCACAGTTAAAAAAAAAGAGCATATATGCCGAAGCATGGGGGCAGCAGGGGCGGAGGAGCGATTTTGCCCCTAATGCCGCGTATATACGGTCGAAATTCCGACGGAGGCTTGCCCGTGGAAAAGTTTGACCGTGTGTACGCGGCATAACCTTTTATGCTGCGTACATACGGTCGAAATTTCGACAAAGGCTTGCCCGTGGAAAAGTCTGACCGTGTGTACGCGGCATAACTTTTTTGCGGGAGGATGCCCCCATGCTTCGGCATATATATATTTTAGGCACAGGTTGCGTTAAAAAAATGTTTTATTTTTTACTAGGTTTTGTTTTGGTATTTGCTTTGCAGGTATGGTATGGTAAGGTCTTACTGTTGTACTGTAATGTTACTTTGTTTTAATGTTAACCATCATTTGCTTAGCAGGTACGCCATTCAGTTGCATCGCGGATTTATTTATCTTGATAGCAACAGCGTTTGCTCCCATGATACATAAAGCCGTGACTCCAACGCTGTAGGAGGTGATTACACCACCACAGTTGAAAAAAGAGCATATATGCCGAAGCATGGGGGCAGCAGGGGCGGAGGAGCGATTTTGCTCCTAATGCCGCGTATATACGGTCGAAATTCCGACGGAGGCTTGCCCGTGGAAAAGTCCGACCGTGTGTACGCGGCCTAACTTTTTTGCGGGAGGATGCCCCCATGCTTCGGCATATATGCCCATCATTAGAAGTGGGTGGATGAAGGGAGGTATTCTAATGGTGGGCATACCCACCGATCAATCTCTTTTTTTCGTTCAGCCAACAGGCTGCATGAAAAAAAAGATTACAATACATGTCCAACAAGGACCAGCAACGTACTGGTATGTTGCTGGACTTTGAATGGTTATACCAGATTGATGCCTGCGGGTATCATTCTTTTCAGCCAGCGGCCGGCTTTTATGTAAAAGCAATCCTAGTGGCTAATTAGCCTCTGGACTGCTTTTACAAGCAGTGGGAGGGAATGCCCCCCCCGGATATAAACAGCGCCATTGGGAAATTGGGAAAGCATTTTATCACACCGATCTTGGTGTGGTCAGATGCTTTGAGGGCAGAGGAAAGATCTAGGGTCTAACCCCCCATTTTTTTTTCAAAAAAAGAGTACCTGTCACTACTTATTGCTATCATAGGGGATATTTACATTCCCTGAGATAACAATAAAAATGATTTTAAAAAAAAAATATGGAAGGAACAATTTAAAAATAAAAAAGCAAAATAAATAATAAAAAAAAAAAGCACCGCTGTCCCCCCCTGCTCTTGCGCAAAGGCGAACGCAAGCGTCGGTCTAGCGTCATATGTAAATAGCAATTGCATCATGCATGTGAGGTATCACCGCGAAGGTCAGATCGAGGGCAGTAATTTTAGCAGTAGACCTCCTCTGTAAATCCAACGTGGTAACCTGTAAAGGCTTTTAAATGCTTTTAAAAATGAATGTAGTTTCTCGCCGCTGCGCGTTTGTGCGCAATTTTAAAGCATGTCGTGTTTGGTATCCATGTACTCGGCCTAAGATCATCTTTTTTATTTCATCAAACATTTGGGCAATATAGTGTTTTTTAGTGCATTAAAAATAAAAAAAGTGTGTTTTTCCCCCCCAAAAATGCGTTTGAAAAATCGCTGCGCAAATACTGTGTGGAAAAAAAAACACCCACTATTTTAATCTGTAGGGCCTTTGCTTTAAAAATATATATAATGTTTGGGGGTTCAACATAATTTTCTTGCAAAAAAAAAAAATGTTTTCATGTAAACAAAAAGTGTCAGAAAGGGCTTTGTCTTCAAGTGGTTAGAAGAGTGGATGATGTGTGACATAAGCTTCCTAATGTTGTGCATAAAATGCCAGGACAGTTCAAAACCCCCCCAAATGACCCCATTTTGGAAAGTAGACACCCCAAGCTATTTGCTGAGAGGCATGTTGAGCCCATTGAATATTTTTTTTTTTGTCCCAAGTGATTGAATAATGACAAAAATAAAAAAAATAAAAAAATTTACAAAAAGTTGTCACTAAATTATATATTGCTCAAACATGCCATGGTTATATGTGGAATTGCACCCCAAAATACATTCTGTTGCTTCTCCTGAGTACGGGGATACCACATGTGTGAGACATTTTGGGAGCCTAGCCGCGTACAGGACCCCGAAAACCAAGCACCGCCTTCAGGATTTCTATGGGTGTAAATTTTTGATTTTACTCCTCACTGCCTATCACAGTTTCGGAGGCCATGGAATGCCCAGATGGCACAAAACCCCCCCAAATGACCCCATTTTGGAAAGTAGACACCCCAAGCTATTTGCTGAGAGGTATGTTGAGTATTTTGCAGATCTCGCTTTTTGTCACAAAGTTTTAAAATTTGAAAAAAGAAAAAAAAAATATGTCTTTCTTCATTTTCAAAAACAAATGAGAGCTGTAAAATACTCACCATGCCTCTCGGCAAATAGCTTGGGGTGTCTACTTTCCAAAATGGGGTCATTTGTGGGGATTTTGGGCTATCTTGGCATTTTATGGCCTTCAAAACTGTGATAGGTAGTGAGGAGTGAAATCAAAAATTTGTGCCCTTAGAAATCCTGAAGGCGGTGCTTGGTTTTCGGGGGCCCGTACGCGGCTAGGCTCTCAAAAAGTCCCACACATGTGGTATCCCCGTACTCAGGAGAAGCAACCAAATGTATTTTGGGGTGCAATTCCGCATATAACCATGGCATGTTTGAGCAATATATCATTTAGTGACAACTTTTTGTACATTTTTTTTTTTTTTCTTTTTGTCATTATTCAATCACTTGGGACAAAAAAAAAAATATTCAATGGGCTCAACATGCCTCTCAGCAATTTCCTTGGGGTGTCTACTTTCCAAAATGGGGTCATTTTGGGGGGTTTTGTGCTATCTTGGCATTTTATGGCCTTCAAAACTGTGATAGGTAGTGAGGAGTGAAATCAAAAATTTATGCCCTTAGAAACCTTGAAGGCTGTGCTTGGTTTTTGGGGTCCCGTACGCGGCTAGGCTCCCAAAAAGTCCCACACATGTGGTATCCCCGTACTCAGGAGAAGCAGCAGAATGTATTTTGGGGTGCAATTCCACATATAACCATGGCATGTGTGAGCAATATATCATTTAGTGACAACTTTGTGCAAAAAAAACAAAGTTTGTCATATTCCCGCAACTTGTGGCAAAATATAAAATATTCCATGGACTGAACATGCCTCTCAGTAAATAGCTTGGGGTGTCTACTTTCCAAAATGGGGTCATTTGGGGGGATTTTGTGCTATTTTGGCATTTTATGGCCTTCGAAACTGTGATAGGTAGTGAGGAGTGAAATCAAAAATTTACGCCCTTAGAAAGCCTGAAGGCGGTGCTTGGTTTTTGGGGCCCCGTACCCGGCTAGGCTCCCAAAAAGTCCCACACATGTGGTATCCCCGTACTCAGGAGAAGCAGAAGAATGTATTGTGGGGTGCAATTCCACATATAACCATGGCATGTGTGAGCAATATATCATTTAGTGACAACTTTTTGTACATTTTTTCATTTTTTTTTCTTTTTGTCATTATTCAATCATTTGGGACAAAAAAAAATATTCAATGGGCTCAACATGCCTCTCAGCAAATAGCTTGGGGTGTCTACTTTCCAAAATGGGGTCATTTGGGGGGGTTTTGTGCCATCTTGGCATTTTATGGCCTTCAAAACTGTGATAGGTAGTGATAGGTGGTGAGGAGTGAAATCAAAAATGTATGCCCTTAGAAACCTTGAAGGCGGTGCTTGGTTTTTGGGGTCCCGTACGCGACTAGGCTCCCAAAAAGTCCCACACATGTGGTATCCCCATACTCAGGAGAAGCAGCAGAATGTATTTTGGGGTGTAATTTCACATATGCCCATGGCATGTGTGAGCAATATATCATTTAGTGACAACTTTGTGCAAAAAAATAAAGTTTGTCATATTCCCGCAACTTGTGGCAAAATATAAAATATTCCATGGACTAATCATGCCTCTCAGTAAATAGCTTTGGGTGTCTACTTTCCAAAATGGGGTCATTTGGGGGGGTTTTGTGCTATTTTGGCATTTTATGGCCTTCGAAACTGTGATAGGTAGTGAGGAGTGAAATCAAAAATTTGGGCCCTTAGAAATCCTGAAGGCGGTGCTTGGTTTCCGGGGTCCCGTACGTGGCTAGGCTCCTAAAAAGTCCCACACATGTGGTATCCCCGTACTCAGGAGAAGCAGCAGAATGTATTTTGGGGTGCAATTCCACATATAACCATGGCATGTGTGAGCAATATATCATTTAGTGACAACTTTTTGTAATTTTTTTTTTTATTGTCATTATTCAATCACTTGGGACAAAAAAAAAATATTCAATGGGCTCAACATGCCTCTCAGCTATTTCCCTGGGGTGTCTACTTTCCAAAATGGGGTAATTTGGGGGGGTTTTGTACTGCCCTGCCATTTTAGCACCTCAAGAAATGAGATAGGCAGTCATAAATTAAAAGCTGTGTAAATTCCAGAAAATGTACCCTAGTTTGTAGACGCTATAACTTTTGCGCAAACCAATAAATATACGCTTATTGACATTTTTTTACTAAAGACATGTGGCTGAATACATTTTGGCCTAAATGTATGACTACAATTGAGTTTATTCGATTTTTCTTATAACAAAAAGTAGAAAATATCATTTTTTTTCAAAATTTTCGGTCTTTTTCCGTTTATATCGCAAAAAATAAAAATCGCAGAGGCAATCAAATACCATTAAAAGAAAGCTCTATTTGTGGGAAGAAAAGGACGCAAATTTCGTTTCAGTACAACATTGCATGTCCGCACAATTTACAGTTAAAGCAGCGCAGTGCAAAATTCTGAATTCACCTCTGGTCCTTTAGCTACCAAATGGTCCGGGGCTTAAGTGGTTAAGAGGCCCTCTTATGAAATTTCTTTCTTGGTCTTGACTTCATTGGCCTTTGGTCTTCATTGACCTGAAAAGTACGGTAATTAAAGCGTAATCGGTAGTTTTGAGGGTATTAATGGTACCCAAATTTATTGATACATTATAATAGGGACACAATAGGTGGCCAGGGCCTTAGACTCCAAACAAAATCCACGGAAACCTTTGGTCCATTGTTCTTTACACCAAGTGACCTTCAGTTATGCAAGTCTTTAGACTTTTATCCAGAAGGCAGCCAGCATTGGTGGCCTTCTTATCCTTCTCAGTGAGATATATTGCAAGCCAATTGTGGCAGAACCACACCACGTTAAAAATGAATGCCACCTGAACAGGCGTGGTGCAATTTGTCATTTTAGCATAGCATTTTGGGATGGCCGCCAAATCTGCCCAAGATTAGACATTGCATTCGTTTTCGTTCTAATGCATTTTCGTCCGAATTACAGGTATTTTCGTTATCGTTTTAACAAACGAAAACGAAAGCGCAGAATCCAAAAACCGAAAGATCCGACATAAACAAATGCTTTATTTTTGTTTTCGTTGCAACAACAGTTCGATATAGATAGGAGATTCGACATGACGCTGACAATAACAATCTGTGTCTATTGAACCTGTGGTCTAATGTGCCTAACCTTAACTCTATTAGTCCAAGATTATTCTACATAGAGAGAAAAGATTCGACATAGAGAGAAAAGATCGCTGCTGGAATTGGGTGGGGGAAGTAAAATAAAAATAATGATGATGATGAATGTTATTGGCTGATTGTAACCAAAGAGGAGGAGCAGTAAAATAGCTAGAACTAACTTGACAATTCAACATGAACGACGAAGATTCGACAAAACATACAAACGTCAAATCTGTCATTGAAGGATTATGGTGTCTGTCGAAAGTTCTAAGAAGATTCGACAGAGCAGCTAAACTGTACGACGCTGCAATCGTACATTTCCGGTCAAATGCATAGGCTATAGAAAAATTCTAATGGTGGTTGACTAGTAATAATAATAAATATAATTATTACTAGTCATATAACATTAGAATTCTACTATAGCTAGCTTGTAGGCGAAACATTTGACCGGAAATGTACGATTGCGGCGTCGTACAGTTTCGCTGCTCCGTCGAATCTTCTTTGAACATTCGACAGACACCATAAGCCTTCAATGACAGATTCAACCTTAATTAATTTGGATTTTCGTACGAATGCAATTTCTAACGAAAAACGAAATACATAAAAATGAATTTCGGGAGTAACTAAATAAATGTATTTTTCGGACAAAAACGAAATTCCAAAACAAAATATTTCAGTGTGCACATGTCTACCCAAGATTGCAAACGCTCAAGTGTGAACGGGGTGTAGGTGCTCTGTGTCTACTGCCTGTCGAGAGCAGTGTCCTCAAGATAATAAAGTTTGATAAGTTAGCTAAAGGTTTTGCAGATGCTAAATGCAGGATGCAGGAAGAAAGACTTTTTGTAAATATTGTAGTGTGATGCATAACTGTGATATATGACTTGCCAGTTCCAATTACCTGGTAAGTGTGTATTTTAACAAGCAATAAAATTGGAAAAAAAACTTGGGGGGGGGGGGGAATCGGACAAATGTCTTCTTCGGAACTATTTTTTTTAGAACAAATATGGTTTATCATTCATTCAAGTTCAGTTTTTTATTTGCAATATAATTTTATGTTAAGATTTCCCTGAACTTAAAGTGGCCCGGGCCCCCCAAGGTCTAAATCTGGAACTGCCTCTGCTGTCAGAATAGACTGATCAGCGCTCTAGGTAATTGGCTGCATGCACTAACTTAAAGAAAAATTTCCAACATTCCCGATCGAGGGAAACCGGTCGTTAGATCGACTGGTCATACAAGGATCGAAATTCGGCCAGTCCCTGTTGAGCCAGAAGAATTTCGATGCTTTAGGCTGGGTTCACACTTGTGCAAATTGGACGTGGGTTTCTCTGCATCCAGTTTGCATGTCAGGAGACTGTGACCGGTTCTCAATGGAGAACTGTGACCGGTTCTCTCTGGGACAGCTGCCGAGCGGTTTGCAAAAGAGTCCTGTGTGTCTTCTGGTCCCTTTCAGGTCTGAATTCAGTCAAAAATTTGGAACGAATTTGGATCTGATGCGGTGAACAGGGACTCACCAGACCCCTGCCTAAATGTATACAGCAGTTAGTCCTTTGATGCAGTTATACTTATATTGTAACAACAAGACCTGGGGAAAAAAACAAGCCTACTTACTGACCAGCTCGCTGACAACCAATTAACCCGTCTAACAGTATGCATTAAAAACAGGGGTTTTGTCTGCACGCATTTGCAAACGCAGGCGTGAGCCACAGAGCCACGTCAAGGCACCCTGTAATCTGTGGTCCTACACTAACCTATGAGTGTCCCCACAATGGAGGCACATGCATTCTGATGGATAGATGAGGACATGTGGACTGAAGGGGACCACCCCTCCTTAAAAGGTACAGGAGCACACCAAACACCCAGCATGTAGCACAATGGCTGCAAAGGTGTTGGTGCGTTGCTGGACCAATACAAACACCAAGGTGAAAAACAAACTTGTCCACCGCCCCCATCTATAGCTGGCCATAGCAGTAAGCAGCATTGGAAGGCTGAAACAGCTGACAACAAGGCCTGGGGAATGCCCAGGAAACGTATATTGTAGTTTGTCCCCTCCCCAGCTTCACTTCCCGTTTAATACTCACCTGCTCCTGATTCAGTGAGATATTAACTATAAGACCTTGTCAGCGCCCTGCAGCTACTTGTCAAAGTCTTCAGCCTTATGCAATCAGCCGTGCTTGGAGGATTTGCTGCCCTGAAGGCCTTAAAAATGTGCATTCACATCTAAAGCCTACTGGTAGCTGTAGACCAGGGGTCTCCAAACTTTCAAAACAAAGGGCCAGTTTACTGCCTTTCAGACTTCACGGGAGCTGCACTATGCTGTGGAAGAAATCGTGCCCCATTATTGGCATTAGTGGCATAATTAGTGCCCTATCATTGGTATCAGTGGGAGGAAAAGTGCCCTATCATGTTTATTAGTGGGAGGAATAGTACCCCATCACTGGTATTAGTGGGAGGAATAGTGCCCCAGCATTGGTATCAGTGGGAGGAATAGTGCCCCAGCATTGGTATTAGTTGGAGGAATAGTGTCCCATCATTGGTACCAGTAGGAGGAATTATGCCCCTTTGTTGGTGTCAGTGGAAAGCACCGTGGCCCATTCTTGGTGTTGGTGAGAGGAATAGTGCTATTTATAAGTAACCCATTGTTAATATCCATGGAAAGTATAATACCATGTAGACAGTGGATGACTAGTGCCCCAAAAAGGGCAAGCAAAGGGCTGCAGTTTGTAGACCACAGCTGTAAACAATGAATACATGGGCAGGCTGGGCATGGATACAATAACATTTTATATGCTGCTTGTATGACAATAAGTTATGAATAGGGTTGAGCGGACCCGAACTGTAAAGTTCGGGTCCGTACCGAACTTTTGGGTTTTTGGGTCCCGAACCCGAACAATTGACTGTATGTTCGGGTTCGGGTCCGGTGTTCGGCAATATGCATGTAAAGTCGCGCTTGTTTCCTGTGCTTAGAACTGTCCCTGCAGAAATGACACTTTGTGCAGGGACAGTTCTAAGCACGGGAAACAAGCGCGAATAGTCCTCAGAAGTTCGGGTCCCCATTGACTTCAATGGGGTTCGGGTTCGGGGTCAAGTTCGGTCCCGAACTCGAACTTTTTTCCGAAGTTCGGCCGAACCCGTCGAACCCGAACATCCAGGTGTCCGCTCAACTCTAGTTATGAATCATACCTTTTTTTGGACTGTTAATTCGAGGATGCCTGTAATGGCAGCCCCCATACATCTCTCATTGCCCTTGTCAACTATCATTAATTTTTTTTGCTGACCCTTTGTCACTTCCTAGTCCTGCATTGGTGTAGTTGGTGGGAAGAACCACAGAGTACACCCGGGGACCAGGCATCTGACACTCCTGGAAGTGTGTTGGATGTGAAGATGTTTCAGGCAGTCGTAGATTGCAAGACAGGTGGGTATGAACCCTCAGCTTTTGCAGATCACACTTTTTGAAAAGAAAAAAAATTTGGTGACAGTCAGAGTTGCTTTGATCGTTAGGGTAAGGTGGCCAGATACAGTTAAATGTTGAGCATAGGCGATACAGGGATTGGGATGGGTGATACATGAGGGCATTGATCTGACATTTGTTCTTCATAGCAAAAGCCCATTGCCAGGGTGTACTGCTCCAGTTTCTTTGAGACAAAAATGAACATACAGAGTAATAAAGCATAATAAAATACACAGTTATCAGTAAGTCAAAAAATAAAATCTCCAGAAATGTTTTCTCAAAGCCCCTTTGACTTCTTTGTTTCTCAGACAGTAAATTATTGGGTTTACGACTGGCGTCAGAATGCTGTACAATAGAGATGCTAAATTTTCCAGCTCAATGGAGTAACCTGTTGGTCCAACATAGTGAAAGATACCTGTGCTGAAGAACACTGTGACTACGATGAGATGGGATGAGCAGGTAGAAAAGGCCTTCCATTGTCCTTCAGAAGACTTGATCTTCATGATGGTGGAGATGATGTGGACGTAGGTTATAACGATATAAAGAAATGGGATAAAGCCAACGAACACACTAACAACATATATTAATATTTTGCTGCTCTTGGTGGAGTTGCAGGCTACTTGTACCAATGGTGGAACATCACAAAAAAATTGATTTACACTCGCTTCCAACTGACAGAATTCAAGTTTGGAAGCCATGACCGTATGAAGGATAGAATTGAAGAAACCACTCAACCATGATGCAGCTGCAAGACCGGCACAAAGTTTTATTCTCATGACCACCGGATAACGTAATGGGTTGCATATGGCAACAAAACGGTCGTACGCCATCACAGCCAAAAGAATACACTCAGCCCCACCCAGAGAGACAAACAGATACAGCTGTGCAATACAATTGACCAAGGAAATCCTTTTGTTGCCTGTCGCACAATTGAATGTTATGATTGGGAGAGTGGTAGAGGAGTAACAAATGTCCAACAAAGAGAGATTACTAAGAAAAAAATACATTGGTGTGTGCAGATGTGTTTCAACCCTAATAATGATAAAAATGCAGAGATTGCCAATCAGGATAGTGCAATAAATGAGGGATAACAAAAAGGTGATGATGAAGAACCGATCATTGGAAAAATGTAACAATAAAATATTCTTCACCATTGTCTGGTTCTTGAACTCGTGCAAAGGGGTAAAGGACATCTAAAACAAAAAAAGTCACTCATTAAAAGTATGTATTTCAAAAAGAACTATATGGTAGATAATGTAGGGTCCTCTGATATAACAATTTTCTTCTCTACTGGCAGGCACACGGGAGCCAGACCAATTTGTCGGCTAAATTTTTCCAATTTGCCAGCCTGTCAAATCTGTTACCAGTTAAAAGTTCACCATCCACTCCTTTTCCTTGCCCATGTATTCCCCATCAATGTGTGACCTACATACATTCAATAGGTGCCCTTATTCCGATGACACACAATAGAAGTACTGTATATGAGAAAACTGCCTAATGCCTCGTACACGCGATCGCGATTTTCGACAAGAAAATAGGATTTTTTACTCACCGTAAAATCCTTTTCTCTGAGTCCATGGACCGACACAGCTTCTCTATTGACAAAGTGGGTATTATCCGTTAATTAGGAGTGACTAGGCAGAAAAACTTGTAAAAAGTGTTGCATCACACCTTCTACAGTACCGCCCAGGGGGCGGACCCTCCGGGTATAACCTCTCAGCCTGCATCTTCGCAGATCAGTTCGTCAAAAAGCAGTACAAACTTAAAAGGAGGGGTGGGTGCTGTGTCGGTCCATGGACTCAGAGAAAAGCATTTTACGGTGAGTAAAAAATCCTATTTACTCTTTCGTCCATGGACCGACACAGCTTCTCTATTGACAAAGTGGGACGTCCCAAAGCAGCGTCAGAGAAAAAACGAGGGGTGGTAACAGCATAAAATAAACTTCACCCCAAACACAAAACAGCACTCCTCCAACGGAGGAGCTGCAACTCTAAACAGCCGCTTGTAAAACCTTGCGACCGAAAAGAGGCATCCGAAGATGCACCTACATCAACTTTGTAGAATTTTGTGAAAGTGTGAGCGCACGACCAAGTCGCCGCTTTACATAATCGGGAAACAGACGCTTGATGTCGGAAAGCCCAAGAGGCACCTATTGCCCTGGTCGAATGCGCCGTGACCTTGACCCTTTAAGGCGTAAGGCGTAAGCCTGGATTACTATCTGTCGGATCCACCTAGAGATGGTGGCCGATGAGACTGCTTGGTCCTTCTTGGGACCAGCCACCGAAACAAACAGTGAGTCCGACTTCCGGAACAGGGAAGTAGCAGATAGGTATACTCTCAAAGCTCGGACAACGTCCAAGGAATGCAACGCCGACTCCTTAGGATTCGACGGCTGAGGACACAAGGATGGAAGTACAATGTCTTCATTGAGATAAAAAGCCGAAACGACTTTTGAAGGGAAGGCTGCGGCCGCAGCACCACCTTATCCTTGTGGAAAATCAAATAGGGAGCCTTGCAGGACAAGGCTGCCAGCTCAGAGACTCGTCTAACTGACGTAACAGCCACCAAAAAGACCACTTTCTGAGAAAGTGTCAACAGGGGAATATCTCTAATATTCTCAAACGGTGCCTTCTGAAGCACCGAGAGGACCAGGTTCAAGTCCCACGGAAGTAACGGGGGACAGACCGGAGGGGCCACATGTCGAACCCCCTGCACAAATGTACTCACGAGAGAGTGAGCCGCCAGGGGTCGCTGAAAAAAAAGACAGCCAGGGCAGATATCTGTCCCTTAATCGTACTTAGGGCAAGCCTTTGGTCCACCCCATGCTGTAAAACCAGCAGGATTCTGGAAACCAAATAAGTACGCGGATGCCATTTCATTTCCTCACACATGGAGATGTGGGCCTTCCAAGTGCGGTGATAAACCTTCTTAGAGGACGGTTTCCGAGCACTTCTTATAGTAGAGATTACTGAATCTGACAGGCCCCGGTCTCTCAGTACCTGGTTCTCAATAGCCATGCCGTTAAAGCCAGTGACCGTAAAGCAGGATGGAGTATGGGACCTTGCGATAGCAGGTCCTTCCGTAGTGGTAGGCGCCAGGGGACGTCTGCTACCAGACGTACTAGATCGGCGTACCAAGGACGCTGAGACCAATCTGGAGCGATTAGGATCATTGGAATTCCCTCTGCCTCCACTCTGCGGAGCAGAAGAGGAAGAAGCCTTAAGGGAGGGAAGGCATAGATTAGCCGATACTGACCCCACGATGCTACCAACGTGTCCGTTGCGTCTGCCCATGGGTCTCTTGACCGGGCCACAAATCTCAATACCTTCCGATTGAGTCGGGAAGCCAGAAGATCTTTGTCTGGTGTGCCCCATCTTTGGCAGAGGAGTTGGAACACCTCCGGGTGTAAGGACCATTCTCCCTGGTCCAGCATCTGGCGGCTCAGGTAGTCCGCCTGCCAGTTTTCCACGCCCGGAATGTACACGGCCGATAGTGCCGGTACGCTCTTCTCTGCCCACTTCAGGATTCGAGCAACCTCCGATGCTGCAGCTGAGCTTCTTGTTCCTCCTTGATGATTGACATATGCCACCGCTGTGGCGTTGTCTGACTGGATCCTGACTGGACGCCCTTGCAGCCTCTGAGACCATTTGAAGAGGCACAGCTTTATCGCCCGGATCTCCAGGACATTGATCGGCAGGAGGGCTTCCTCTGGGGTCCAGCGACCTTGCGCCGATTGGACGCCGCCGGACTCCCCCCCAACCTGTAAGGCTGGCGTCCGTCGTGATCACTATCCAGTAAACCGGAAGAAATGACTTCCCGGCCATTAGAGCCGGTGCTGTCAGCCACCATACCAGGGATCTCCTGACTAGGTGGCTCACTCGGATTTGATAATCCAGAGATGAAGGGCATCTGTTCCATCTGGACAGAACTTCCTTCTGTAACACTCGAGTGTGGTATTGAACATATGGGACCGCCTCGAAGGAGGCTACCATGAGGCCAAACACTTGCATGCAAAAACGGAGTGACGACCAATTCCTGGAAGTCAGCTGCCGTACTGCAGCCCGGAGGGTCTGCAACTTCTCCACAGGGAGGAATACCTTTGCCTCTGAAGAATCCAGAATCAACCCCAGGTGCACTAGGCGTTGAGTGGGCACCAATACTGACTTTTGCGTGTTTAGTATCCAACCACAGTCTCGAAGAGTCTGACAGGTAATGGACACGCTTACCTCTAATTCTGAGCTTGAAGGGGCCTTCAGCAGAAAGTCGTCCAAGTAGCCTGTGATAGCGATACCCCGCTGTCTTAGAAGTGCCAGAATCGGAGCGAGCACCTTGGTGAACGTCTTGGGTGCTGAGGCAAGGCCCAACGGGAGGGCCACAAACTGGTAGTGGTCCTTCCCGATAGCAAATCACAGAAACCTCTGGTGTCTGGAGTGTATGGGGACATGCAGGTATGCGTCCTTGATGTCCAAGGAGGCCAGAAAGTCCCCCGGATGGAGAGCCGCGACTATAGATCGAACCGACTCCATCCGAAATCTTTGTACCTTCACAAAGCAATTGAGGGCTCTGAGATCCAAGCTTGGACGAACCCCCTCCTTCTTCGACACAAAGAACAGATTTGAGTAAAAACCCCGTTCCAGTTCTGGAACTGGAATAACTACCCCGCGTTCCAGTAGACCCTGGACCGCCCTATACAGGGCCTCCCGACGGGTCGGTAGTAGCTGGAGATTGGAGGTGTTGAATCTGTCCGGTGGACAAGAGAGAAACTATCTTGTAGCCTGAGGAGATTACTTCGCAAACCCACCTGTCGGAGATTAGAGCTGTCCACTGAGTCGCGAATTTGCGAAGACGTCCCCCCCCACCGAGAGCTGGGTGGGGGTGGACCTTCATGCGGACGCAAATTTGTCCGCAGGCTTATTGGGTATGCGGGACCAAGGACGCTTTTGTCCTTGGGCAGGCGCTTTATCGGCCTGGGGTCTTTTCCCTGTCGCCCTAGGGGGACGAAAAAAACACTTGCGTGCAGTAAAGGAGGGCCCTTGCCCCTTGGCATGGCCCCTTACCCTTGCTAATTTGGGGAAGCAAAGTGCTTTTACTTCCTGTGGCATCCTTGATAATGTCATCCAGAGAAGCCCCAAAAAGTCTGTCGCCCTTAAAAGGCAGATCCAACAGGGCTTTCTTGGAAGTCTGGTCCGTAGACCAGCCTTTTAGCCAGATCAGGCGGCGTATTGCTACTGCATAAACCGAAGTTTTAGACAGCAGGGGAATAGTATTCATGTCTGACTCGCAGACAAACCTAAGGCCCTGGACCAACTGGTCGGCCAATGTTATCTCATCAGGAGGAGCATCTCGCTCCTTAACCCCTGGAGTAGCAATCTTGCCCATTCAGTAAGTGTGTGAGACACTAGGGCCCCCGCCAATGCCGGGCGTACTGCCGAGCCTACCACTGAGTATAGGTAGCAAGCGAGTGCTTCAGCCTTCTTATCCACAGAGTCCTTGAAAACAGGAGCCCCTTCTACAGGAATTGTGGTGGCTCTATTAAGTCTGGACACCGGAGGGTCCACTATAGGGGGAGAGGTCCATTTCTTCAGAAAACTCTCCTCAAAGGGGTACCGTACCGCAAACCTCTTTGGGGCTGTAAAGACCCTCACTGGGTTCTCCCATTCCTTGTAAAAGGCCTCGTACACACGACCGATTTTCTCGGCAAGAACCAGCAAGAAACTTGCTGGTAGAGATGTCTTGCCGAGTAAATCGGTCGTGTGTACGCGGCTATCGGGTTTCTCGTCGAGAAAACCGACAAGTAACCTCAACGAGAAAATAGAGAACCTGCTCTCTATTTTCTCGTCGAGATTCTCGTCAGCCTGTTTCTCGACGAGAAAAGTGAGTGTGTGTACACTTACCTGTCCGCCGGGAAGCCCGCGCATGTTCGAAATGAATTTGACGCATGCGCGGTAGCTTCCTAGGCATACGTAGGGTATACCAAGATGGCGGCGACGGCATCGAATGTGACGAGCGCATGCTCGTCGTAGTCGATGACGTCACTGCGTACGCTCCATTCAAAGAACCGCGGGTTCTTTGAAACGAGCGTGTGTACACTCGACCGGGACAAGTTTCTTGTCCAAGAATCTCGTCGAAAAAAACGACATGTTTTTTTCAACGAGAATCTCGGCCGTGTGTACGAGGCCAAAGAGTTTATCAAAAGACACACAAGGGAACACCTTAGCAGTGCGGGCAGGTCTATGAAACCCAAGTGGACCGGAGTCTCTGCTGCTTCTGCAGTATTTTCCAACTTTAGCATATCCCGCACTGCAGTAATAAGGTCAGATACCAAAGCCGTCTTGCGTACTGACCTGGACTTGGAGTCATCCTCACTGTCCGGTCACGGTCTGCAGTCTCTGATGCATCAGAATCTGGGCCCCGAGCCGTAGCTGGACCTGGTTCTGCATCAGAATTATCCCCAGAAGCTTGCAGGGGACGGGGCGTTTACTACCCCCTGTATTCCCGTGTGCTGCTTCCACTCTGGCAGCAAACGCCTCTAGGATTGCCGTCATAGCGTTCATAGACACCTCAGGGGCACCAGCTGCTAAATCTGGTGTTTCAGGGGAGAAGACATCTGGCTCAGATGCCATGCTGACCACACGCTGACACTCACAGGGCTCCAGGCAAGATATTAATAGGCCACCCTCCTGTGCTGCAGAGAGGCTGGGTCACCCAGAGGACTCACCACCCTGGATAGGTACTGCTATGCTGCCGTGTGCTGCGCCTGTGATGCTGTCCCTCTGCTGCTGTGTCAGTCTGCTTCTTTTATCAGCATTTCCTGTGTGAATTTTCGCACCAGTGTAATGCACCCTAGAGGCCGGAGGCTCTCGCAAAATGGTTGCCAAAAAACGTCTGTATGGAAGATAATGTGGGCTCTAAGAAAATGGCCGCCGACCGAAGATAGAGGTCAAGCAGCCATAGCCCACAAAAAGATGGCCGCCGAACGGCAATATATGCATACAGAGTGGACAAACATGGCCGCCGATCAGCTGATAGGAGCCAGTGGGTGTGGCCGAACCACAGGAAGATGGCCGCCGGGCAGTCACAAGAGGCCGAACTCGGCATGGACCACCTCAAAATGGCCGCCGACAGCATGGAGGAGGAAGCACACAAACACAGGTAAGCAGAAATGACATTTCTTTTAAATGTTAGTTACAGCCAGCCCCGCTCCAGTGGAACCCCCTAGGTGACCCCCAGCACCCAGCAACCTTTAGCTAGAAGCCCAGTGAGGAGGGAAAGGCAGGGAGAGAGGGAAGAAAGGGGCCACAACCACTTACTTGATCTCTCCAGGAATGTCCAGCTAAATCACCCAGCCGAGGCAGGGGAGTTTTACTTACCTATCCTGCATGTATTATGCTGGAAGACATTCCAAACAGGTCATTGTCCGCGCACGGAAGGTGACTGTTGGCCAGGCATGCTGTGATTGGACCCAAAAGGGACGATCATATGTATGCTCTGGAGCGTGACGCTCACCGGACAGGCTGCTGCGACTCGGCCGTAAGGTCAGCCGAAGCTGAGCGGTCCGATGCAAGCCTTGGAGCGTAAGCTCACCGGCCAGGCTGCTGCGACTCGGCCGTAAGGTCAGCCGAAGCTGAGCGGTCCGATGCAGGCCCTGGAGCGTAGGCTCACCGGCCACCCGTGGAGCGACGGGCATGTCGTGGAAAACCCAGAGCGTAGCTATGGTCGGCACACGCTCGATGGCCGAAACTGGGGAGACTACAAGGATCGAGGATCCAGCCTGTCACCCAGTCGGCAGTTGATCGAAGATCGCAGGAAACAAAAATGTAGCAAAAAAATATATATCTTTTTCCCCCGGACCAATGGGCCCGAAGGGAGCCATGTCCTACTCCTTGCTAGACAGAAAAAAACTGATCTGCGAAGATGCAGACTGAGAGGTTATACCCGGAGGGTCCGCCCCCTGGGCGGTACTGTAGAAGGTGTGATGCAACACTTTTTACAAGTTTTTCTGCCTAGTCACTCCTAATTAGGGATGAGCTTCGTGTTCGAGTCGAACATACGTTCGACTCGAACATCGGCTGTTCGATCGTTCGACGAAGATCGAACGATTTGGGCCGTTCGCGCCAAATTCGAGTGACGCGAACGGCCCACAATGCACTACGCCATCGCAGTGTCATCCAGGCGCTGTGATTGGCCAAGCATGCACTGTGACCCCGCATGCTTGGCCAATCACAGCGCCGGCAGCGAGGAGAGCAATGATTGGCCACAGGCAGGATGCCTGTGGCCAATTATTGCTGAGGGGGTTTAGTACACGCCCCACACTATAAAAGGCCGCCAGCACGGCGGCCTAGTGTAGTGTGTTCCGGAGCAGGGATAGAGCAGCATAGGCAGGGACAGTGACTTTTATTTCTTTCTTGCTTAACCTGGATTCCTTTAGTTTAGGGAAAGAGAAGGATAGGTAGGGAGAGTGTCAGTGTGTTTTGTGCTTGTGCTATATTGTGCTTAAAAAAAACATTTTTTCTAGGGACAGAAAACTGTAGGTAGGGAGAGTGTGTCAGTTTCTTTCACTGTCAAAGTCCTTGTTTCCAGGGACCTGGAAGGACAGTGAGTGAATTCTCCTTGTGCTATATTGTGCTTAAAAAAAACATTTTTTCTAGGGACAGAAAACTGTAGGTAGGGAGAGTGTGTCAGTTTCTTTCACTGTCAAAGTCCTTGTTTCCAGGGACCTGGAAGGACAGTGAGGTAATTCTCCTTGTGCTAAATTGTGCTTAAAAAAAACATTTTTTCTAGGGACAGAAAACTGTAGGTAGGGAGAGTGTGTCAGTTTCTTTCACTGTCAAAGTCCTTGTTTCCAGGGACCTGGAAGGACAGTGAGGTAATTCTCCTTGTGCTAAATTGTGCTTAAAAAAAACATTTTTTCTAGGGACAGAAAACTGTAGGTAGGGAGAGTGTGTCAGTTTCTTTCACTGTCAAAGTCCTTGTTTCCAGGGACCTGGAAGGACAGTGAGGTAATTCTCCTTGTGCTAAATTGTGCTTAAAAAAAAACATTTTTTCTAGGGACAGAAAACTGTAGGTAGGGAGAGTGTGTCAGTTTCTTTCACTGTCAAAGTCCTTGTTTCCAGGGACCTGGAAGGACAGTGAGGTAATTCTCCTTGTGCTAAATTGTGCTTAAAAAAAACATTTTTTCTAGGGACAGAAAACTGTAGGTAGGGAGAGTGTGTCAGTTTCTTTCACTGTCAAAGTCCTTGTTTCCAGGGACCTGGAAGGACAGTGAGGTAATTCTCCTTGTGCTAAATTGTGCTTAAAAAAAACATTTTTTCTAGGGACAGAAAACTGTAGGTAGGGAGAGTGTGTCAGTTTCTTTCACTGTCAAAGTCCTTGTTTCCAGGGACCTGGAAGGACAGTGAGGTAATTCTCCTTGTGCTAAATTGTGCTTAAAAAAAACATTTTTTCTAGGGACAGAAAACTGTAGGTAGGGAGAGTGTGTCAGTTTCTTTCACTGTCAAAGTCCTTGTTTCCAGGGACCTGGAAGGACAGTGAGGTAATTCTCCTTGTGCTAAATTGTGCTTAAAAAAAACATTTTTTCTAGGGACAGAAAACTGTAGGTAGGGAGAGTGTGTCAGTTTCTTTCACTGTCAAAGTCCTTGTTTCCAGGGACCTGGAAGGACAGTGAGGTAATTCTCCTTGTGCTAAATTGTGCTTAAAAAAAACATTTTTTCTAGGGACAGAAAACTGTAGGTAGGGAGAGTGTGTCAGTTTCTTTCACTGCCAAAGTCCTTGTTTCCAGGGACCTGGAAGGACAGTGAGGTAATTCTCCTTGTGCTAAATTGTGCTTAAAAAAAACATTTTTTCTAGGGACAGAAAACTGTAGGTAGGGAGAGTGTGTCAGTTTCTTTCACTGTCAAAGTCCTTGTTTCCAGGGACCTGGAAGGACAGTGAGGTAATTCTCCTTGTGCTAAATTGTGCTTAAAAAAAACATTTTTTCTAGGGACAGAAAACTGTAGGTAGGGAGAGTGTGTCAGTTTCTTTCACTGTCAAAGTCCTTGTTTCAAGGGACAGAGAAGGACACCTGAAGGTAGCCCTTATTGCTTTTTTCCCATCTCCCTGCAGGCCATCTATTAGAATGTCTGGAAGGCAAACAAGGAGAGGCAGACAGTCAGGAGGCAATAAAAGAGGGCAAGCAGGCTCTGTGTCTGGGGGCAACAGTGCTGGTCGTGGACGCGGTGCATTGTCATCAGCACATGGCCATGGGACACGCTTGTCCTTCTTTTCGGCAGCTGGACATGTTGAGCCACATCATGCCGAAGACTTGGTAGAGTGGATGACCAAGCCCTCCTCCTCCTCCTCATCCTCTCTCACCCAGGCTCAGGGTACTGGAAAAGCAGCTGCCAAAGCGTCCTCTTCCCTGGTATCAATGTCAGACTCATCATCAGTCACTCCTTCCCTAGACCCACCATGTCCTCCTCCTGAGGAGTCCCCCGAACTGTTTCAGCACAGTGTTGGGTACATGCTCCAGGAGGATGCCCAGCGTTTCGAAGGGTCTGATGATGAAACCCAGCTAGAGGAAGGCAGTAGCGTGAGAGCAGACAGAGGGGATGCTCAAGAAGGACACCAATCTGGCAGTCATGTTCCAGCAGCTGCAGCATACTGCCAGATTGCCTCCAGTGATGAGGAGGGAGGTGATGATGAGGTCACTGACTCCACGTGGGTGCCTAATAGGAGAGAGGAGGAGGAGGAGGATGAGGAGGAGGCACATCTCCAACGAGGCAGGATGCCCTTTGGTGGCCAGCGTAAGGGCAGTACACCGACGGAATCACACCGCAGAGCTCCGCCTGTGCAGGGCGCTGCCTCTGCCCGTCATTCAAAAAGTTCTTTGGTGTGGGCCTTTTTTGAGGCTAGTGCATCAGATCGCACAGCTGCTGTTTGCAACATATGTCTCAAGCGTATATCGCGTGGCCAAAACATCAGCCGCTTGGGTACCACATGCCTGACCAGACATATGTTGACCTGCCATGCAGCTCGTTGGCAAGCCTACCTCAAAGACCCACACCAAAGAACAAAGCGGACCTCTCCTTGCACCGCATCAGCTGGGATCTCCAACCCCACTATAACTTCAGTCCTCTCTGAAACATGCACTGAGAGGAATGAAGGTGTAGAATTAGGTGTGTCACAGCCAAGTACTTGCGGCCACTCTGCTAGCAGTACACCGACGTCCGATTCTAGCAGGCAAATTTCCCTGCCCCAGCTGCTGGACCGTCGAAAGAAGTTCACTCCCAGCCATCCACATGCCCAGCGGTTGAATGCTAGCTTGGCTAAATTGCTAGCGCTTCAACTGCTGCCTTTTCAGTTGGTAGACTCGGCCCCCTTCCGTGAGTTTGTGCAATGTGCGGTTCCTCAGTGGCAGGTTCCCAAACGCCACTTTTTCTCACGGAAGGCTATTCCGGCTCTCTACCGGCATGTGGAAGGCAATGTCTTGGCCTCGCTGGACAGGGCGGTCAGCGGTAAGGTGCATATTACCGCTGACTCATGGTCCAGCAGGCATGGACAGGGACGTTACCTTTCTTTCACGGCCCATTGGGTCACTCTTTTGGCAGCTGGGAAGGATGCAGGACAAGGTGCAGTAGTGTTGGAGGTTGTCCCACCGCCACGCCTCCAAAATGCTACTACTGGTTGTGACACACCTCTCTCCTCCACCCCCTCCTCTTCTTCTTCCTCCATGGCCTCTTCCTGTGGTTTGTCCTATGAACCAGCGGTGCTCCGTAGCCGTTCACGGGGCTACGCAAGTACGCAGGCAAAAAGATGCCATGCCGTGCTTGCGCTGGTGTGTTTGGGGGACAGAAGCCACACTGGGGCAGAGGTCCTGTCTGCTCTGCAGGGCCAGGCCGAGAGGTGGTTGACGCCACGCCAGCTTAAGCCAGGAATGGTGGTTTGCGACAATGGCACCAACCTCCTCTCCGCCCTCCGACAGGGACAACTGACCCATGTGCCCTGTGTGGCTCACGTCCTTAACCTGGTGGTGCAGCGGTTCTTGGGCAGGTACCCGGGCTTACAGGATGTCCTGAGGCAAGCCAGGAAAGTCTGTGTGCATTTCCGCAGATCTTATAATGCCAGTGCTCGCCTGGCTGAGCTGCAAAAGGAGTTGAACCTGCCCAAGAACCGCCTTATATGTGACATGCCCACCAGGTGGAACTCAACGTTGGCCATGCTGCAGCGGCTGCACACGCAGCAGAGGGCCATCAATGAGTACCTGTGCGACTACGACACCGGGACAGGGTCAGGGGAGCTTGGTTTTTTTTCTCCACGCCAGTGGGGCATGATCAGGGATGCATGCACTGTCCTGGCACCATTTGAGGAGGCCACGAGGATGGTGAGCAGTGACAGTGCATGCATCAGTGACACTGTACCTCTTGTCCACCTGTTGGAGCACACGCTGCGTGGAATAATGGACAGGGCACTTGAGGCAGAACAGAGGCAGGAAGAGGAGGACTTCCTTGCCTCTCAAGGCCCCCTTTACCCAGACAGTGTTCCTTCTGTCCCACCCATCGCACAGGAAGAGGAGGAGGAGGAGGAGGAGGAGGAGGAGGATTGTGTCAGCATGGAGGTGGAGGCTGGCACTCAGCATCATCAGCAGCAGTCTTTTAGGGATGATTTACAGTCCCAAGAAACCAGTGGACTTGTACGTGGCTGGGAGGAGGTGGCTGCGGATCATGTCGTCCTTAGTGACCCAGAGGACTCCGGAGCGAATGCCTCAGCAAACCTACGCTGCATGGCCTCCCTGATCCTGCAAAGTCTGCGGAAGGATCCTCGTATTCTTCGGATCAAGGAGAGGGACCATTACTGGCTGGCCACTCTCCTTGATCCACGGTACAAGGGTAAGGTTGCGGACCTTATGTTACCGTCGCAGAGGGAGCAGAGGATGAGACAACTCCGGGAGGCCTTGCAGAAAGGTCTGTGCAACGCGTTCCCAGAGACTGGGAGGTTACAAACTCCTGGTCCTGGACAACGAGTTGCTGAGGCTTCGGCCAGTCAAAGAAGGAGCGGTGGGGAAGGTGGCCGTCTGACCGATGCGTTCAGACAATTCTTTAGTCCGCAGCCCCAAAGTATGATCGGTTCCAGCAACCATCGCCAGCGTCTGATAAACATGGTGCAGGAATATCTAGGGGCAAGGTCAGACTTGGACACCTTCCCCACCGAAAATCCTCTGGCTTACTGGGTCTTGAGGATGGATCACTGGCCAGAGCTTGCACAGTATGCAATTGAGCTACTGGCCTGTCCTGCATCCAGCGTTCTTTCGGAACGCACATTCAGTGCTGCTGGAGGATTTGTCACGGATCACAGGGTGCGCCTGTCCACCGACTCGGTTGATCGACTGACTTTCATCAAGATGAACCAGTCTTGGATCACCACCAGCTACCACACACCTGATGCTGATATAACAGACTAATTGATTTTAACATGTCACATCCCTTCAAGACTGATGCTGATGCTGAGTGCCTGTGCTGTTATGTTAACTGGCTATCCTCCTCCTCCGAGTCCTCAATGATACGATTGATGATGATAGCTTGGAAGATCATTTTTGTTTATGGGTGCCGCCACCAGTGGCTAAGGCCCAATTTTTCAGCCCCTGTTTTACAGGGGCGTGTAATTACAATTTTTTTAGCAATAATTTGCCATAGGGCTCATTGCTGTGCTCCAAGTACAGTATCTGTGAGGGGTTGGAGTGTTGTGGCACCAGTGCCTAAGGCCCAATTTTTCAGCCCCTGTTTAACAGGGGCGTGTCATTACAATTTTTGAAGCAATACTTTGCAACAGGGCTCATTGCTGTGCTCCAAGTACAGTATCTGTGAGGGGTTGTAGTGTTGTGCCACCAGTGCCTAAGGCCCAATTTTTCAGCCCCTGTTCAACAGGGGCATGCAATTACAATTCTTGATCTAATAATTCACAGCAGGGTCCATTGCTGCACCCACCAAGAGTAACTCTGAGGGCTTACAGTCTTGTGGCAACGCCACCACCACCACCACCACGAAAGGCCCAATTTTTCAGCCCCTGTTCAAAAGGGGCATGTAATTACAATTCTTGATCTAATAATTCACAGCAGGGCCCATTGCTGCACCCACCAAGAGTAACTGTCAGGGCTTACAGTGTTGT
The DNA here is from genome assembly GCA_029206835.1 of Rana muscosa. Taxonomy (NCBI): domain Eukaryota; kingdom Metazoa; phylum Chordata; class Amphibia; order Anura; family Ranidae; genus Rana; species Rana muscosa. The sequence goes on from CM055124.1 coordinate 288,463,285, forward strand.
GGCACCAGCACCACCATCAAAGCCCCAATTTTTACTACCACTGTTCAACAATTATATGTAATTAAAATTCCTGATATAATAGTTGACAGCAGGGCGTTCCAGCACCAACCAAGAGTAACTGAGTGCTTACAGTGTTGTGCCAACACCAACAACTAAGGGGCCTATTTCTGCAGAGTATATACGGCAGGTCCCTACTTTCAAACATCCAACTTACAAACGACTCCTACTTGCAAACGAAAGAAGACAACAGGAAGTGAGAGGAAATCTACCCCTAGAAAGGAAAATTCTCTCCTGTAAGAATAAATATGGGAGAAAGGGGTCTCATCTGTACTGATGCTTTATCAGCAATCCTTGTTTCAAGAAAAACACCACATTTCAAAAACAGTTGTCATTGGGACGGAAAGTGAGGTGAAATGTTCTGAACAGGGGCACAGACAGCAAAACAAATGTTACAGGGGTGATAACCCTTTCCTATGTTTCCCAAAAAGTTTAAAAATAGATTTTTGGGCTGGAGCTACACTTCAACAATGTACCTGTTCAAAATTACAAACAGATTCTACATAAGAACAAACCTACAGTCCCTGTCTTGTATGCACCGCCTGTATACGGCTGTTCAGAGTATATAGGGCCTTTTTTATTTTATGTGCGGGGTTCCCCTTAATATCCATACAAGACCCAAAGGGGCTGGTAATGGGCTGGGGTAGGGGGGGGGGTCATGGGGTAGCTATGCCATTTTTCTTAAAGAATTTCATCCATATTACCGGGACCAGACATTACATTAAAGCCGCAAGCAGTTTTAAATGGCTTTTTTTTCCTTTAGAAGTGTCATTTTGTGCAGGGACAGTTCTAAACACGGGAAACACGTGGCACTTCACAGGCATACTTTAGACACCCCCCAGGTACGATATTTAAAGGAATATTTGACTTTTTTTTTTCACTTTATGCATCATTAAAATGACTGCTCCCGAAAAACGACCGTTTTTAAAACTTCTTTTTGCATTGATACATGTCCCCTGGTGCACAACCCGGGTTCCCAAACCCTATTTATGACAATAACATGCATAATAGTTGTTATAATTAGCACTTTAGAATTCGAACGTTCGCATCCATTGTATTTAATAGGGTTCTAATGTTCGTTCGAACTTTCGGTCCGTTGGCGGGTTCTGGTGCGAACCGAACCCGGGGGTGTTCGGCTCATCACTACTCCTAATTAACGGATAATATCCACTTTGTCAATAGAGAAGCTGTGTCGGTCCATGGACGAAAGAGTAAACCGCGTTTTTTTTCAGCAGGAAAACAGCTAAAATTTGTCTTGCATACACACGGTCACACTGATCTTGGCTGAAATTGCGACCGCCAAGAATGCGATGACGTACAAGACGTACAATGAGCCGAGATCAATGAAGTTCAATAGGCAGTTTGGCTCTTCTGCTTGATTCTGAGCATGCGTGTTTTTTTGCACGTCGTAATTGCATACAGACGAACGCGATTCGCGATAGGAATTTTTCCTGTCACAAAAATTGAGATCCTGCTCTCAATCTTTTCTTGGCCGGAATTCTGACAGAAAAAGTGCAATGGAGCATACACACGGTCAGAATTCACGACAAAAAGCTTACATTGCACTTTTCTCTTCGGGAATCGCGATCGTGTGTACCAGGCATTAAAGAGGTACAGAAAACATTTTCAGATCTTCAAAAGAAAAAGACCATTTTAACAATCAAGCTCCTTGTTGCCCCCTCTATCATTGTTGAGGTTACATTTTCTATAGTAATCATGTCATTTATTGTTATTAATGTTTAACTATCTTGGTTCAGAAAGTAGCTCTAAACCCCATCACTAAATTATTTCTAAACTTAATGTAATTTAAAATGTTTTTAAATCTGCACCTTTTAATAAAACCTGCCATGAAGGTCCTTGTTTAGGCACTTCCTCTAATGGGGTGACAGCACTCTGTCCCTGTCTCCAAAGTTTGCTCCTATGTTGTCCCCCTGTTACACTACATGCACCCCTGGTTGAGACTACAAGCACCTGGGACGACACGCGTTGCATGGTCAACCAAGGGCACTGTTAGGAAGCCAGTCCAGAACGAGGATATGTAGCTGATGCTGGAGAGCCTGTATGTAGAGAGGAAGTGGCTGAATGAGGCTGGAGAAAATTGGCGGCACTGAGATGTAAACAAAAAGAGAAAAGGTGAGAACGTTATTTAATTAAAAAAAGTGGAAATTGTTTATGATACACAAGGCTTAAAGCGGAGTTCCACCCATTTTCTAAACTTTCTCTGTATTCCACCTCCCTAGCTAATCCTTTTCACATTGGCATTTACATTCTTATTTTTCTGCCTAGAAATACCTTTTTTTATCTAATTTCATCTTGTCCTCCGCCCCTAATCGCCTAGGCGATTACGTCATTAGGTGATTTGCAAGGGTTCCTGGGATAGCGGCGTCATGTATCCCAGGAGTCCCTGCGAATGACGCGAATGAATGAGAGAGCCGCGCTCTGACAGGAGTAAGGGAGGAGGGGGCGAGCGGGGGAAACATACTGAAAGCTCGCCTCCTCCCTGTCACACCACTTCCAGAGTTGTGCCCGAGTTGTGCTGAGCTGCAGCCCGCCCTGTCACCATTTCACTGATGGGGGGGGATGGATGGATGGGGGGGTGGCAGAGGGCACTTGACAGCACCCGCTACAACAGGCCGACGCCGACATTGCTATGGCAACAGGTCAGTAAGAAGGACGGTCTCGCTGAGGCATTACTGCACATGTACAGAAGTCCAGGATATTTACACAGGGGGGCTTCAGATGCCCACAGCCAAAATGGAACCTGCCTGCTTCCGAGATCTGGGAGTAAAAAACTATTTTTCAAGAAAGTAAAAGCGCAATAAATATGACATGTTAGAAATGTTAATGTACATGTTTTGACAATTACAGAGCAGTCTTAAAAAAAAAAAATGTTTGGGGGACTGGAACTCCCCTTTAAGCAAACTAAATGTCATCAAGTTAGGGTTTAGATCTACTTTAAGCTTAAACTAGCTACACCAGGAAAGTGTATGCCGTATAATGTACCATATTCAATACAGATATCAGAGCTGGTAGTTGAAATCTAAGTGAAAAATATAAAAAAATAACGTGCCTCCTCCCCGTGATTTCTCTGTCAAAATCAACAGCTCAGCCCGTGCCAAGGTGTAATCCTGGACTCTGAACAATCCTTTTGGCCCCACATCCAATCACTATTCAAAGTTTGCCGCCTCAACCTCCACAACAACTCCAAGATACACCCTTTCCTAACCAATGACACCGCAAAGCTTCTAATCCACTCCCTGGTCATCTCTCGCCTCGACTACTGCAACTCCCTCCTCGTGGGATTACTTTTACATAGGCTATCCCCCCTTCAGTCCATAATGAATGCTGCTGCCAGACACATCCACCTTACCAACCATTCAGTGTCCTCCACCCCTCTCTGCCAATCCCTTCATTGGCTTCCACTCACCCAACAAATGAAATTCAAGATACTAACAATAACTTACAAAGCCATCCTCAACTTGGCCCCAACTACACCACAAACCTAGTCTCAAAATACCAACCTGATCGTTCTCTTCGTTCCTCCCAAGACCTCCTGTTCTCTACTATAGCTTATCACCTCATCCCATGCTCTCCTCCAGGACTTCTCCCAAACCTCTCCCATACACTGGAATGCTCTACCCCAATCTGTCCGACTTTCTCCTACTTTGTGCACTTTCAGACGATCCCTGAAAACGTATCTCTTCAGAGAAGAATATCTGGCCCCCCACCTAACAACTGTGCAATTATTTTCTCAATCAGCACATCCCCCACAGTTATTACCTTTCGTATCTCTTGACCCTCCCTCTTAGATTGTAAGCTCTAACGAGCAGGGCCCTCTCATTCCTATTGTATTAAAGTGTATTGTAGTTGTACTGTCTACCCTCAAGTTGTAAAGCGCTGCATAAACTGTCGGCGCTATATAAATCCTGTATAATAATAGTAATTAAAGCGGAGGTGCAGCCAATATAAAAAAAAATAAAAAATCAGCAGCTACTAACAGTGACTTTTAATAAGGACACTTACCTGTCCTACTCGCCCGCGATGTCGGTCCCGCCACGGCTGAGATGCCCAATATACTGACCTTGCATTCCTCTTCTCGTATCTAATGCCACTAGGTACCCGGCTACCCAGCGGCTGAAGAGAAAAGTGCAGCAATGCCAGACATAGGGAGAAATCAATTGATCCCTAACAATTAGCCAAGGTAGTTACTCCTGGCAGGTAAATTTAGGAGCAACCCTGCCTAAACTCCAGGGTGCTACACACACAATAGAAGTATATGAGAAAACAGTCTTCAAAGGGCAGAAAACATTTTAAAATCTTAGAAAAGCCCATTTTAACTATCAAGCTCCTTCTAGGCCCCTCCATTTTGGTTGAGGCTGAGACGGAAGTGGGAGCAAGTACCTGTCAAAACCAGGTACCTGCTCCCCCCTCCCCCCCAAAAAGGGGCAAAATGTGGCAGCGAAGGAAGGGAGGAGGCAGACAAGCGGAGCTTCCTCTTTTGGGTGGAGTTCAGCTTTAAGCTCCTGTGAGGGGGTGAGCTCGGTAGCGGGTGTGTGTGACCCCTTGGATGGGCTCCCCACACAAAAACAGGCCCAGCAGACGGAGGTTGTGGTTTTCAAGATCAAAAGGTGCGGTTTATTTCTCTATTTACAGTGACAAAAACACAGCAAAGCAAAAAGAAACATAAACAAAATAAATCCTGGTCAGCTTGACCTCTGACTAAACATGCAGGTTTCCCTAACTAACAACTGGGATCAGCCTGGTGCTGTCCTAGTCCCTAAGTCCCTGGTTTAGTAAATGTCCAAACAAATAGCCACACAGGCATTGTCTCACCGCACAGGGGTTCACTCTCCCTAGACAGTCCACACAGGTCTGGGTCCAGGCATGAGCAAACACCTAATGAAGCTGGGAGTTTTTATAGAGGCCTTAAACGAGCTGACAAGCTTCAGCTGGTCTCATCAACTCCCTGCCTGCACGACGCCCAGCACTCTCCCTAGAGGTATGAATCATCCATGAGCCCACTAGCCTCAGCTGGGCTTCATCAACTCTCTCCCTAGTTGTATAAGTCGGCATAAAGCCTGAATCTGGGAGAAATATACCTACCCCCCTGGATGCAACCAGGTGACTTTACCTTCCTGCTGTCACATACCCCCCCTCTTGTTTTAACCTTGGGGTTGGAACACCAGCAATCAGGCATTCATGTACTCGAGACAAAGCATCCACATTCCCCATTTGAACGCCAGGGCGATGCTTTACTGTGAAGTTGAATTCCTGTAGGGCCAGGAACCACCTATTTACTCTTCTATTTGTCTCCTTGTTTTGAGCCATCCACTTTAACGGAGCGTGATCTGTAACCATGTCAAAGTGCCTACCTAGCAGATAGTACCGAAGGGAATCTAGAGCCCACTTCACCGCTAAACACTCCTTTTCAACCGTGGCGTAACTTACCTCATGGAACTTCAACTTCCTGCTGAGGTAAATGACTGGGTGCTCTTCCCCGTTCCAGACCTGGGACAATACTGCTCCTAACCCCACATCTGACGCATCACTTTGTACGACAAAGTCTTTAGAGAAGTCGGGTGAGTACAACACTGGCTGGCTACATAAGGCTTGTTTCAAGAATTGGAATGCTGCCTCAGCCTCGGGGGTCCATTTAATCATGACCGACCCTTTCCCTTTCGTCAGGTTGGTTAGGGGCACAGCCTTAGAAGCAAAGTGGGGAATGAAGCGCCGATAATAACCCGCGATTCCCAGAAAGGCTCGTACCTGCTTCTTGCTGTTGGGACGTGGCCAACTCTGGATGGCCTCAACTTTGTTGAGTTGGGGTTTTATTACTCCCCTGCCAATGGTGTACCCAAGATATTTGGCCTCCTCCTGCCCAATGGTACACTTCTTGGGGTTAGCCGTAAACTCCGCTTCCCGGATAGAGTCTAGGACTGCTTGCACTTTTGGCAGATGTGAGGCCCAATCTGTGCTATGGACAATTACGTCATCCAGGTAAGCCGCAGCATACTTCCGATGGGGCCTCAGTATCTGGTCCATTTTCCGCTGGAATGTGGCCGGCGCATTCTGTAACCCGAACGGCATTCTCTTATATTGGAACGCCCCGTCTGGGGTTACAAATGCGGTTTTCTCTTTGGCCGACTTGGTCAGGGGAATTTGCCAATACCCTTTTGTGAGGTCAAGAGTCGTCATGTATCGGGCTGTTCCCAGCCGGTCGATCAACTCATCTATACGTGGCATGGGGTAGGTGTCAAATTTTGTAACTTTGTTCAACTGACGAAAATCGTTACAAAATCGCCAGCTCCCATCCGGTTTAGGCACCAACACAATGGGACTAGACCAATCACTTTGGGACTCCTCTATCACCCCTAAGTTCAGCATTTTCTGTACTTCCTCCCGTATTGCCTCCCGTCGGGCCTCTGGGATCCGATAGGGTTTTAACTTCACCCTTTCACCGGGCGGGGTAATAATATCATGCTCTACCCCAGATGTTTGTCCCGGCAGCTCAGAGAACACCTCCTTGTTGCGAAGCACAAACTCCTTAACCTCCTGTTGTTGGGGTTGTGACAAGGTGGCTGCTATTCCAACCTCCGGAATCACGCAACCAGTTTGAGCTGGTGACCAAGTTTCTGCGACTAGGGACTCTCTATCCCTCCAGGCTTTCAACAGATTAACGTGATAGATCTGTTCGGGCTTTCGCCTTCCTGGTTGTCTGACCTTGTAATTCACTTCGCTCACTTTTTCCATTATCTCGTAGGGGCCTTGCCATTTGGCAAGGAATTTACTTTCAACCGTAGGGACAAGTACCAATATCCTATCCCCCGGGGAAAAGGTACGGGTCTTGGCTCCACGGTTGTACACTCTCTGCTGTGCCAACTGCGCTTGGGCCAAATGTTCCTTCACGATGGGCATTACCTGTGCAATTCGATCTTGCATCAGGGCGACATGCTCAATCACACTCCTGTGGGGAGAACTCTCACTTTCCCAAGTTTCCTTGGCAATATCCAACAGCCCTCTTGGGTGTCTCCCATACAGTAACTCAAAGGGGGAGAATCCCGTAGAGGATTGGGGCACCTCCCTAATAGCAAACATCAAATAAGGAAGTAGACAGTCCCAATCCTTTCCATCTCTATCCACCACTTTCTTCAACATTTGTTTTAGGGTTTTGTTGAATCTTTCAACCAGCCCATCGGTTTGGGGGTGATACACAGACGTACGCAATTGCGTCACTTTGAACAATTTACACAGCTCTTTCATAACCCGGGACATAAAGGGTGTACCTTGGTCCGTAAGCAGTTCTTTACAAATACCCACCCGGCTAAAAACAAGAGATAGCTCTTTGGCTATGGTTTTGGCCGAGGTATTTCGGAGAGGGATCACTTCTGGATAACGGGTGGCATAGTCCAGTACAACTAATATGTACTGTTGCCCCCTAGCGGACTTGATTATAGGACCTACCAAATCCATTGCGATCCTCTCAAACGGGACCTCAATGATGGGTAGAGGGACCAGCAGGCTATGGAAATGTGGCATCGGGGCCGACCTCTGACACACAGGGCAGGAGGAACAATAATTTTCTATGTCCTTCATCACCCCAGGCCAATAGAATCTCTGTAATACCCTCTCTCGGGTTTTCTCTGTCCCCAGATGACCTCCAAGAATGTGCCCATGGGCCAACTCCAACACCAACTTCCTGTAAGGTTTGGGCACCACAAGCTGCTCAACGGTTTCTTCTGCCCTTTTTGCCACCCGATACAGTAGGTCCTTCTCTACGCTGAAGTATGGGTAAGTGCAGGTATTATCTGGGTTCACTAACTCGCCATCTATTTCCACTACGTTTTCCCGTGCCTTTATTAGGGCGGGGTCTTTTAACTGTTCTGTGGCAAAATTTTCCCTGTGAACCTCAAGATCAGAAAACTCCACAGACGGTAGGTTTTCGTCTGAGGAGGTGGGCTCCTCTCCAGTTTCTTGAGTCTCGCCTGCCAATACTGACAAGGGAAATTCTGGAGAGTCCTCACCACTCTCAGAGGAGTTCTGGCTATCACCTTCCTGGTACATAGGGGCACCAGTGGGGGGCTCAGGATCATCCCACAGTTCCCAGAACTTCGGAAAATCCCTTCCCACAATGGCATCATGCGGTAATTGAGATACTAACCCCACTGGATGAGAGAGGGTACCTTTGGGGGTCTTGAAACACACTGTAGTCACTGGATACTCTCGGGTGTCCCCATGCACACAAATAACAGCTACCTTGCGATTCCCAGAGACCTCTGTTTTAACTAATTCAGCCTTTATCAGGGTCACAAGGCTACCTGAATCCAGTAATACCACAACATTTCTACCATTTGTCAGGGTCACCTGTGGCCAGGTGACAGATGCACACCGTAGGGGGACAGGAGTGCACCGCGAGGTAGTGAACCCTATGGCTGGCTTCTGTGGATAGGAAACTGGGTGGTTGTGGAAAGCGGGACCAGAGGAGCACAACCGGGATCCCAACGGAAGCGAGAGCCAAGATTCCCCAGGGCGCGGAGTCTAAGACCCAGCTGGTCTTCTCCAGGGCCTCTAGTGGTGAGGATGTTACGCTGCAGGCTGGGACCAGGTCGCGGCCCCTGGAGTTTCCTAGCTCACGCCCCGTAGGATAAGGGGAAGCAGCAGCACACGATAGAGAGAACCGAATAACAAGCCGAAGGTCAGGGGCCACAAGCAGACAAGGATAACGAAGAACGAGCCGAAGGTCAAGGGTCACGAGCAGACAGGGATGGTCGGGGACAAGCCAATAACGTAACAGAGAGACAGACGTAGCACACGGCAGGCAGGAACCCAAACACACAATGCCTAACAAACACGTTGATCAGCCAAGCAGGCTTGCAGTGCACAGGTTAATATAGTGTTCAGTGATAGGGCCTGGGGTGGAGTCAGGCTGGGAGGAGATTATAAAGGAAGCCAGGTGAAGGAGGTCTGGTCTCTAGATGAACACATGAGGAGGAAGGTAAGATGGCAGACAAACACTACTGCATATCCATGACAGTACCCTCCCTCTTATGGGCCCTCCCCCGCCTGGACCCAGGCTTAAAGGGAAATCTCTGATGAAACCTTCTCAACAGATGAGGTGCAGCGACATCAGATGCAGCGATCCAAGACGCCTCCTCAGGACCAAAACCTCTCCAATGCACAAGGTACTGAAGAATGCCTCTGCAGAGCCGAGAATCCAGAACTTGTCTAACCTTGTACTTAAGATTATCCTCAGAGACCGAAAACGAGGTAGGGAGATGACAAGAAGATCTATTGAAGACCAAAGGCTCTCTAGGAATAAGCAAGGGCATGAGACGATCAACAGGAATCTGAGGAGGGTCCCCTAGACCCTTAAAGGGGAACTGGTCATCTTGCACAGGACCATCAGACTGGGCAGATGTCAGTGGAACCCTGAAGTCAGGTTGGTTAGAAGGTGACATGTCGCCGGAGTCAAGCTGAATAGCTGAAGGACAAGCAGAATGTCCCGAACAAGAAAAAGTAGGAGGCTCACTGGGCATGGGCTGGACTGGCATAACTAGTACAGAGGCAGAGTGAATAGCTGAGTCAGGTGTAGCGACTACCTGAATCGCATCGCAAGACGTAGCGACTGCAGGACTTGTAGACAAGCTAGCCTGGCTGTGCGTCCAAGGGTGGTTAGGGACAGAGAAATGTAAATGGTTATGCAACCTGGAATGAATGACCGGCTCAGATTCACAGGGGGCAACCTTGGGTAGGCAGGACGAGGAACAGGAGGGACCCCAAGCCAGGATCTGTCCAGTAGTCCAGTCCACATGAGGAGAATGGAGCTGTAACCATGGGAGACCCAAAATTATAGGCGTTGAGGCCTTGGGTAAGATAAGGAAGGATATCCACTCCTGGTGGAGTGTACCCACCGACATCTTAACAGGGAGGGTCTGGAAGCGGATAGGTCCCCCTGGGAGAACAGTACCATCAATCGCCAAGACCACCAATGGCGTGGTGAGGGGCAAAAGAGTAAGTCTCATGGACGATGCGATTTCCCAGTCCATGAAATTACCAGCGGCTCCGGAATCCAGATATGCTGAGACCGAATGAGAAGAAGCACCAACATGAAGGAACACAGAAAGCAGAAGACGAGAAGGGGAAGGTGATATTTCTGGGTCCAATACTCCACTTTCCAGATGAAGTGGACCCAAACGTTTTTCTGGACAAAGAGAGCAAGTGTCACGAAAATGACCTTTGCCCCCACAGTAGAGACACAGGCCTAGATTTCTGCGCCTAGCACGTTCCTCTGGGGATAGCCTGGTCCTGCCCAGCTGCATGGGTTCCTCAGCTGGCAGGAGATGCTCCACGGGTCGAGGAGAGGGGAGCTCAGGCTGACTAAGGACCAAGGAGTGCTGGCGCCGCTTTTCTAGGGTCCTTTCCTGAAAGCGAATATCGATCTGGTTACACAAGGAGATAACTCCGTCCAGATCAGTGGGGATGGTTCTTCCTGCTAATTCATCCTTCACTCTATCAGAAAGGCCATGCAAAAAGGTTGCGACTAAGGCCTCATTGTTCCAGCTCAACTCAGCCGACAGTATGCGGAAATTAAGGGCGTACTGTCCCACTGAAGCAGACTCTTGGCGGAGACGTAGAAGGGCGCTGGCCGCTGAAGAGACACGAGCCGGTTCTTCAAAGATATTCCGAAAAAGTTTCAAGAAGCCAGACAGGCTAGAAACCACTGGATCATTCAGTTCCCACAGAGGGGCTGCCCAGGCTAAAGCTTCACCGGAGAGGAGGGAAATGATATAGGCTACCTTTGCCCTATCAGACAGAAAGTTTTGAGGCTGAAGCTCAAAATGAATCGTGCATTGGCTAAGAAACCCTCTGCAGGCCTTGGAGTCCCCAGAGAAACGGAACGGAGCTGGCAGTATTAGTGAGTGTGTGACTGCGACTGGTGCGATAGGTACCACCGCTGGTTGTACTTGAGGTTGCGGATTCGGGGTTCCCAAGGAGGCCTGAAGCTGCTCGAATCGAGAAGCCAGATCCTGGAGGAATCGCATCACCTGAGTCTGATTCGATTCCTGGGTTTCAAGTCTGTGGACTATGCCCTGCAATGGATCATCCGCGGGAAGCGGGATGTCAGCCGGGTTCATGGCTGATCAAACTGTCAGGGTCACCTGTGGCCAGGTGACAGATGCACACCGTAGGGGGACAGGAGTGCACCGCGAGGTAGTGAACCCTATGGCTGGCTTCTGTGGATAGGAAACTGGGTGGTTGTGGAAAGCGGGACCAGAGGAGCACAACCGGGATCCCAACGGAAGCGAGAGCCAAGATTCCCCAGGGCGCGGAGTCTAAGACCCAGCTGGTCTTCTCCAGGGCCTCTAGTGGTGAGGATGTTACGCTGCAGGCTGGGACCAGGTCGCGGCCCCTGGAGTTTCCTAGCTCACGCCCCGTAGGATAAGGGGAAGCAGCAGCACACGATAGAGAGAACCGAATAACAAGCCGAAGGTCAGGGGCCACAAGCAGACAAGGATAACGAAGAACGAGCCGAAGGTCAAGGGTCACGAGCAGACAGGGATGGTCGGGGACAAGCCAATAACGTAACAGAGAGACAGACGTAGCACACGGCAGGCAGGAACCCAAACACACAATGCCTAACAAACACGTTGATCAGCCAAGCAGGCTTGCAGTGCACAGGTTAATATAGTGTTCAGTGATAGGGCCTGGGGTGGAGTCAGGCTGGGAGGAGATTATAAAGGAAGCCAGGTGAAGGAGGTCTGGTCTCTAGATGAACACATGAGGAGGAAGGTAAGATGGCAGACAAACACTACTGCATATCCATGACACCATTAATACACATTTTGCATAAATGTTTCTCAGTTCCCCGAATGGCAGTGCATGCGACTGTCGCACACAGCGACTGACGTCTGTCCGTCAGAAAGTCACATTGCATGGGTTCCTCCACAACCGGGCAATTTGCTGCAATATGTCCCGCTTGCCGGCAGCGGTAGCAAACAATCCTTTTGGCTGCCTCTTGAGCCCCCGACTTCCCAGGCTGTTCTCGCCAAACCCTGGGCAGAGCTCCCACCCTCTCACTCTCTCCACCCTCACCCCTTGGAATCATCTTATCCGCCCCTGGGGATGGTCTGGTCTTAGGGTGGAAAGTCCGAGAGTCTCTGGAAGAGGCCGTCAGGTTCTCTGCAGCCAAGTATCTCTCTACACGATCCACAAGTTTACCGGCCGTTTCTGGGTCTCCATGGCTTACCCACTTTTGAATGGCGGTAGGAAGAGCTCTCAAGAAACGATCCATCACAACACGTTCCACAATCTCCGGTGCGGACAAAGTCTCTGGCTGTAGCCACTTCCTGCTCAGGTGAATGAGATCATACATTTGAGACCTGGGGGGTTTTCCAAGCTGGAAAGTCCAGTTATGCACACGCTGAGCCCGGACAGCCAGGGTGACACCCAGCCTTGCCAATATTTCAGCTTTTAGCATCACATAGTCTTTTGCTTGGTCAGGCTCTAGGTCATAGTAAGCTTTCTGCGATTCACCAGTTAACAGAGGAGCCACCAGTCCAGCCCACTGCTCCTCAGGCCACTTTTCTCTTTCAGCAGTCCTTTCAAATGTGGTCAAAAATACCTCTGGATCATCCTCTCCAGTAATTTTTGTCAATAAACGACTCACCCCAAAGGACGCGGTATTAGTGGGACGGCTTTCCTCACTGGTCTGCGGACGTTGCTGCATTACTGCTTCCATCTGTTGTTGTAGTCTCTGCTCTTGCTTCTGCAACAGGTCTATGAAGCGGGCCTCAGATTGCTGCTGGGCTTGTTGCTGGGCTGCGAAGCTCTGTTGTTGAGCTCCTCCATGCTGGCTTAAAAAAAAAACTGCCCGCATTCTCCACCAACTGTGAGGGGGTGAGCTCGGTAGCAGGTGTGTGTGACCCCCTGGATGGGCTCCCCACACAAAAACAGGCCCAGCAGACGGAGGTTGTGGTTTTCAAGATCAAAAGGTGCGGTTTATTTCTCTATTTACAGTGACAAAAACACAGCAAAGCAAAAAGAAACATAAACAAAATAAATCCTGGTCAGCTTGACCTCTGACTAAACATGCAGGTTTCCCTAACTAACAACTGGGATCAGCCTGGTGCTGTCCTAGTCCCTAAGTCCCTGGTTTAGTAAATGTCCAAACAAATAGCCACACAGGCTTTGTCTCACCGCACAGGGGTTCACTCTCCCTAGACAGTCCACACAGGTCTGGGTCCAGGCATGAGCAAACACCTAATGAAGCTGGGAGTTTTTATAGAGGCCTTAAATGAGCTGACAAGCTTCAGCTGGTCTCATCAACTCCCTGCCTGCACGACGCCCAGCACTCTCCCTAGAGGTATGAATCATCCATGAGCCCACTAGCCTCAGCTGGGCTTCATCAACTCTCTCCCTAGTTGTATAAGTCGGCATAAAGCCTGAATCTGGGAGAAATATACCTACCCCCCTGGATGCAACCAGGTGACTTTACCTTCCTGCTGTCACACTCCAATGTAGCCAAAGCCCTAATGTTTTTTTTGAGAGTGGCTAAGATACTGGAAAAACATGTTTACCTAGACATGATCAAAGATTTGCTGTCTTTAAAAGCAGAAGAAAGATATCAGCGCATGGGAAAATATCTAACTGTACCAACATCGTGATATAGAAATACATAAAAATACAACAAGAAGGATGTTTTGGGCTACCACAGCAATTAGTGTAGGTAATTACAATTATTGTAGGTTGTGGTACCCAAAAAATCCTACATAGTATTGTATTTCTATAAATCTCTTTAAAAGCAGATACAATCTGGTAAATCATAAAACAAAATATTACTGGAATGCGTGGACCCCTCTGTATGATTACACTATATTACCAAAAGTATTGGGACACCTGCCTTTACACACACACATGAAGTTTAATGGCAACCCAGTCTTAGTCCGTAGGGTTTAATATTAAGTTGGCCCACCCTTTGCAGCTATAACAGCTTCAACTCTTCTGGGAAGGCTGTCCACAAGGTTTAGGAGTGTCTATGGGAATGTTTGACCACTGGTCCAAATCATTTGGTGAAGGGGGGGATTTTGGTGTGGTGTTGTTTTTCAGGGGTTGGGCTTGGCTCCCTAGTTGCAGTGAAGGGAACTCTTAAGGCGTCAGCATACCAAGACATTTTGGACAATTTCATACTCCCAACTTTGTGGGAACAGTTTGGGGATGGCCACTTCCCATTCCAACATGACTGCGCACCATGCACAAAGCAAGGTCCATAAAGAAATGGATGAGCGAGTTTGGGGTGAAGAAACTTGACTGGCCTGCATGGAGTCTTGACCTCAACCTGATAGAACACCTTTAGGATGGATTAGAGCGGAGACTGTGAGCCAGGCCTTCTCGTCCTCATCAGTGCCTGACCTCACAAATGTGCTTCTGGAAGAATGGTCAAACATTCCCATAGACACAGAGAAATCAAGAAAAAGCTGGACGGCTGCACTCAAATGCAACACCTTTATTGTAGTCAAGTAAAATCCAGATCGTCACATACGGTCACAGAGGAGCAAGGCAAGTAGCTAATGCGTTTCACGCACAGATGGGCGCATAATCATAGCCAAAGACACACTTCTAAACCTTGTGGACAGTCTTCCTAGAAGAGTTAAAGCTGTTATAGCTGCAAAGGGTGGGCCAACTCAATATTGAACCCTACGGACTAAGACTGGGATGCCATTAAAGTTCATGTGTGTGTAAAGGCAGGCGTCCCATTACTTTTGACAATATAGTGTATATACTATTGTTACAGAATGGCCAAAGGTCTGAAAGGTTTTTGTCTGGAATGAAATTTTTCTTCTGCCGGTCGCTGGTGCTGGTTTCAGTATAACAAAGTACATGTGACAAATAATGTTACTATAAATGTTATTTAAAAAGCAATAAAATAATAAGCAACATACCTTATCATTTCATAAAATGGTTGTGTGTAAAATGCCCCAAAAAACAAGAGCTATGGAGATATTACAAGATAATAAAAATGACAGAAAACAGCCCGGATGAAAGGTCTGTAGAGTACAATAACTATACTTTATTTCATTATTATTATTATTTTGTGCTATAACATTCTGCATCTTGAAAGCCGATGTCACACGTACACTTAGCCTGCACCTACCCAATGAGAGCAGCTGAATGTTTAGAGAATTTATCTTGAAAGCAGAACCCACTGGGAATTTCTTTCCTGTCACCACTAATATAACTGGAATAATATTATATAAACACAAATAAAATTAATGAAAGAACACATGAGAAATAATAATCTCTAAAGGGCAGGGACCTTTTAAATATTCTTATCTTGAATTATATTATAACTGTACTATCTTCCCTTATTTTGTAAAGTGCTGAGCAAACTGTTGGTACTATTTAATTCCTTAATAATAATAATAATAATAATAATAATAACATACAGTGAATCTATAAACTGCTAACTCGAAGAAAAGGATTTTACAGGTAAGCTGTTCTAAAAATCCTATTTTCTTTTTCGTACATCACGGGACACAGAGCTGCATAGTAATAACTATGTGGGATGTCCCAAAGCAATGCCATTTGAGGGGAGAGACACAAAACAACAGGGCGCCAGACATTAGGACCTATACTGCAGCCTTCTGCGCCCAAAGGCGATATCCTCATGCCTTTTATCATACACCTGATAAAATCTAGTGAATGTGTGGACTGAAGACCAAGTTGTGGCCTTGCAGATCTAAATCATGGAGGCTTGGTGATGCACTGCCCATGAAGCATTAACTGCTCTGGTAGAGTGCGCTCGAACTTAAAAAGGTGGAACTCTACTTTTCAAACCATAAGCCTGAAAAATAACCTGCCGAATCCACTTGGAAATAGTAGATTTTGATGCTGCCTGCCCCCTCCTGGGGCCTTATGGCAGCACAAACAAAACATCAGTTTTTTGAATCTGAGCAGTCGCCTTCAGGTAGACCTTAACTGGTCTCACTACATCCAAAGAATGTAATGACTTCTCTTCAGCAGAACGAGGTTCTGGAAAAAATGAAGGGAGAACAACATCTTGGTTCAAATGAATACCTGACACTACTGAGGACGTAACACTACCTTGTCCTGGTGAATAATTAAATATGGCTCTATACATGAAAGAGCAGCCAATTCTGATACCCTTCTAGCAGAGGATATAGCAACCAGAAAAAATTATTTCCTTGTCAAAAGGACTAAGGGAGTATGGCGTAATGACTCAAAAGGTCGTTTCTATAATACCGACAAAACCAAATTCAAGTCCCATGGGCACAAGGGTGACCTAACTGGTGGATTAATACGCGTTACCCCTTGCAAAGAATGCGCAGCAAGCGGTCTTTGAAACCATACTGACAAGGCCGAGACCTGACCCTTGATGGTACTCAAGGCCAACTTAACTTCTACCCCCAATTGCAGAAAAGCAAGAATTCTACCAATAACATACTTCCGAGGATGCCAACCCTTGGATTCGCACCAAGAAACGTATGCCTTCCAGACTCTATAATATATGACTCTGGAAGCCGGTTTCCTTGCATTAATTAAAGTAGATACCACCGACCCTGAAAGTCCCCGATTCTTCAGAATGTGGGTTTCAGCAGCCAAACCGTTAAATTTAGAGTTTGTAAGGAAGGGTGGAATATTGGTCCCTGCGAGAGCAGGTCTGGAGGAGGTGGAAGGATCCATGGGTCCCCCACAGCCATCTTTACGATCTCTGCATACCAGGACCTTCTGGGCCATGCCAGAGCTACAAAAACCACTGGCTTTCCTTCCACCATGATCTTGCAAAGAAGCCACGGTAGCAGGTGAACAGGGGGAATGCATAAATCAGTGAGAACTGATCCCAAGGGGTTACCAATGCATTCATCCCATATGCGAGTGGATCCCTTGTCCTTGACAGAAATCTGTTCACTTTCTTGTTGAACCTGGATGCCAACAGATCTACGTCTGGGGTCCCCCATCTTTGACATATGGCCAGGAAGATGTCGGGGTGAAGAGACCATTCGCCCGGGGACAACTGCTGGCAACTCAAGAAGTCCGCCTGCCAATTCTCTATTCCTGGAATGAAGAATGCAGATATGCAAGGAACATGCCTCTCTGCCTAAGCCAGGATATGATTCACCTCTCTCTGGGCTGCGTGACTCCTGGTGTCCCCTTGGTGGTTGATATAGGCCACAGCTGTGGCATTGTCAGATTGAATCCTGACAGGACAACCCTGTAACCTGAGCGTCCATGCCCTCAGAGCCAGGCGAGCCGCCCGAATCTCCAGGATGTTAATGGGCAAAGTCCTCTCGGTTTTCGGACCTCCTGCCCTGGACAGTCATCTCTCCCAGGACAGAGCCCCAACCCGAAAGGCTGACATCTGTTGTTACCACCTTCCAGGCAACTGAAATTAAAGATTTCCCCTTCTGCAGATTTCTGGACACCAACCACCAACTGAGTCTCTGACGCACCCTTGGGGTCAGACACATTGGGAAGTCCAGAGCTTGGATCTTCTTGTTCCAGGTGGAGAGGATACTGTTTTGCAACAGTCTTGAATGAAATTGGGCATATGGGACAGCTTCGAACAAAGCCACCATCTTCCCTAATAACCTCATGCAAAGGCGAACGGAGGGATCTCTCTTTTTCATGATCACCTGGACCAGTTCTCTTAAAGTGCTGACTTTTGCTTGGGCTGAAAAAAAACAAAAACTTTCCTCTGGTCTGTATCTATGACCAGACCAAAGTACTCCAGACTCTACAGCGGCAGTGCAGTTAGTCTGTACCTACCCTTAATGCCTTAATTTTATACCTTTGAATAAAAGTGAATATTTGGAGTGCGGCTATCCAGCTATTTTCTTTTCATTACTCCAGACTCTTTACTGGTCGCAGGGACGACTTCTCTAGATTGAGAATCCAACCCAAATGTTCCAGATACTTGACTGTGCTGACCACAGTCTGGTTCAAACGGGCTACCGACTGATCCACCAGCAGTAGATCGTCCAGTTATGCTAATACTGTTATACCCTGAGCCCTTAGCCTGACCAGACGCGGGGCCAGAAACTTTGTAAACACCCGGGGTGCAGTAGCTAGACCGAAGGGCAAGGCTACAAACTGATAATGGTGCTGCTCCACTTCAAACCGCAGGAATTTCTGGTGAGCAGGGAAAATAGGCACTTGTCGATTGACACTAGCAGTTCCCCCCCCCTCTCGTAGGGTGGAGACTACCAACCGGATTGACTCCATGCGAAAGGAGCGGATATTTAGGAATTGATTTAGACCCTTAAGATCTAGGATGGGTCTGACATCCCCATTTGGCTTTGACACCGTTAAGAGATTTGAATAAAACCCCAATCCATGCTCCTCTGTGGGAATCTTTACGATCACCCCTTGAGACAACAACCGGTCTAGCGCCAGAAACAGAGACCTTCTCTTTACTGGATCTTTGGGAACGCTTGACCTTCCATGAGATAAAGAGCAGAAAATTTCTTAGGAGGGAGAAAATGCTTATCTGGATGATTCTAATCCTCATATATAAGCTGTTTCAACAAAGGATGGACAGGAAAGGCATTCATGGCCTGCGGGGGTTTTAAAGAACCCGAAGAAGAAACAGGCCTTCGAGCCAGTTCCGTTAAGGGCAACTCAAATGCTGAACGAACCATTTCTGTAATCCCGCTTACACACGATCGGAAAATCCGTCAAGAAAACCGTGGATTTATTCCCGACGGAATGTTGGCTCAAACTTGTGTTGCATACACACGGTCACACAAAATTCCGACCGTCAAGAACGCGGTGACGTACAACACGAATGACGGCACTATAAAAGGGAAGTTCAATACCCAGTGCGCCACCCTTTGGGCTCCTTCTGCTAATCTCGTGTTAGTAGAATTTTGGTGAGAGACGATTCGCGCTTTTCAGCCTTCGTGCTTTTCAGTCCGTTACTGCTTTTCAGTTTGTGCTTGTGGGTTTGTATCTGTTTTTCAGTGCGTGTAGTCAGTTCTTATCTGTTTTTCAGTGCGTTCTTGTCCGCTCCTTTCTGATTTTCAGCTCGTTCTTCGCAGGCCTTTCTGTTCTTCAGTGCGTTCTGTTAGTTCGTTCTGACCAGCCAACCATTTTCTAGCCATTTTGCGGCTACGTACTCGTCGTGGAGTTCGTGCTGTGCAGGGGCTTGGTGTTGGGGTTCTTACTTTGACCCTAGCCCAGTCCATGAACAGGGTGGTAAGGAGTTCATGGATGAAGAATTGGTTACTCCAGCGTGACCATATCTGTCACATGCCTGTGCTGCGGGAGATCCAGGAGAATAATCCGGATGATTCTACTTGGCGACAGAGAGAAGTCTGCAGGACATCAAGTTCTTGACAGGCATCTCCCCCCAGGCTCTGGGGATCATTATTCCAGAGACCTGTTCTGCCATCATACAAGTCCTGCAGAAGGACTATATTAAGGTAAGTTTTCTCCTTTAACATCACATTCTATGTATTTAATGTTTGCTAATGTATTGTATTTCTTTCATCATTCCCTAATTACTATGATTGTAATATGCTGTGAATGTCCCCTTTGCCCCCATGCATGCTGTAAGCTTTTAATGCTCCTTTTTTGGCCTACATGCATATTTGCCTTCACTAACCTCCAGCATGCTATCCTGGGCCCATACACACCTAGCCTAGTCACTTAACAATTTATTTTGTCAGCTCCATTGTAGTGCTTTACCCTAAACACACCCTAAAATGTGTGCAAATGTTATTGTTCTCATTAAATTCAGGCAAAGTGCCAGAGGCTTTTTTTTGGGGCCCAAACTCATTTGGAACTCCCCCCCTCCCTAAATTTTTTTACAATGGGCGATCAGAGGGGGTGAGGAATCTGATAAGTGGACCTTATATTAAATACTCCTTAAAATAAATATTATACTGATGTTGGCCAAGAATGTTTGTGTCCAAGCTGCTTGCAATGTTATGTGCAAAAGTACTAATTTTTTTTTCTGGTTTGACGCCACAGTTTCCTTCAACGCCACAGGAATGGCAGACTGTGGCTTCCCAGTTTGCCCAGCGGTGGGACTTTCCCAACTGCAGAGGGGCAATCAATGGGAAACACATCCACATCGTCCCACCCCCCCACTCGGGTTCATACTATTACAAATATAAGGGGTTTCATAGTATCGTGATGATGGTGGTGTTGTCGGCGACATATGAGTTCTTGTATGTGGACGTGGGGAAGAATGGCCGAGATCGGATAGTGGAGTCATCGCCCAGACCGAATTTTACAGACAGCTCCAGAATGGTGGCTTGGGATTGCCACCTGCTGAGGATAATGTGGCTGGACTGCCGTTTGTTTTCGTCACTGATGAAGCGTTTGGTCTGGGTGAACACCTGATGAGGCCATTCCCCATGAGGACCCTCACCCAAGAGAAGAGGGTTTTTAACTACCGGCTGGCCAGAGCCAGAAGAGTGGTGGAGAATGTGTTTGGCATAATGGCCAGCCGGTTCCGCCTATTCTTCACAGCAATAAATATGGCGGAATATAAACGTAGTCACATTGTGCTATCATGCTGCATAACTTTTTATGGAGAAATGCTACAAACTATGTGGCCTCAGTTGTGCCTGAGGCCGGAATTCCTGAACAAAATAATCTGACAGCACTAGAAGCTGGCAGTCCTGGCTTGCCCCCCCCAAAGCGCCCGTGAAGTCCGGCAAAAATATTTGGAATATTTTACGGGTAGGGGGGCCATTGATATGCCAGCAAATTTCTGAATAATTTTTAAAATAAAAAATGATTTTGATCTGATAAAATCATGAATTTGATTTACTGCTTGTGTTTCTTTTAGCTGTCTCCTAGGTTCTCCCAGTGCACTTGTAGTGCCAAGTGTATTTTCCTTTATTAAATAACCCCCATTGTCCCTCTAAATACCAACTTAATACAAAAACTGGTATTGAGCATTGAAAGAAGAAGCCACAGATTGTTGAGTATAAAAACTTTTACTCCGTGCACATTCACAAGTGCATTTAAAAAAAAAATTCACCAAAAATACATCTTTGTTTAATAAAGTTTGACATTTATTTATATATTGTGAGGGGGTTAGCTCGGCAGCGGGTGTGTGTGACCCCTGGGATGGGCTCCCCACACAAAACAGGCCCAGCAAACGGAGGTTGTGGTTTTCAAAATCAAAAAGGTGCGGTTTATTTTCTATTTACAGTGACAAAACACAGCAAAGCAAAAGAAACATAAACAAAATAAATCCTGGTCAAGTTGACCTCTGACTAAACATGCAGGTTTCCTAACTAACAACTGGGATCAGCCTAGGGCTGTCCTAGTCCCTAAGTCCCTGGTTTTAAATGTCCAAGCAAATAGCCACACAGGCTTTGTCTCACCGCACAGGGGTTCACTCTCCCTAGACAGTCCACACAGGTCTGGTTCCAGGCATGAGCTAACCCCTAATGAAGCTGGGAGTTCTTATAGAGGCCTAAATGAGCTGACAAGCTTCAGCTGGTCTCATCAACTCCCTGTCTGCACGACGCCCAGCACTCTCCCTAGAGGTATGAGTCATCCATGAGCCCACTAGCCTTAGCTGGGCTTATACAACTCTCCACCTAGTTGTATAAGTCGGCGTAAAGCCTGAATCTGGGCGAAATATATCTACCCCCCTGGATGCAACCAGGTGACTTTACCTTCCTGCTGTCACATACCCCCCCCTCTTGTTTTAACCTCGGGGTTGGAACACCAGCAATCAGGCATTCATGTACTCGAGACAAAACATCCACATTCCCCATTTGAACGCCAGGGCGATGCTTTACTGTGAAGTTGAATTCCTGGAGGGCCAGGAACCACCTATTCACTCTTCTATTTGTTTCCTTGTTTTGAGCCATCCACTTTAACGGAGCGTGATCCGTAACCATGTCAAAGTGCCTACCTAGCAGGTAGTACCGAAGGGAATCTAGAGCCCCCTTCACCGCTAAACACTCCTTTTCAACGGTGGCGTAATTTACCTCATGGGACTTCAACTTCCTGCTGAGGTAAATGACTGGGTGCTCTTCCCCGTTCCATACCTAGGACAATACTGCTCCTAACCCCACATCTGACGCATCACTTTGTACGACAAAGTCTTTAGAGAAGTCGGGTGAGTACAACACTGGCTGGCTACATAAGGCTTGTTTCAAGAATTGGAATGCTGCCTCAGCCTCGGGGGTCCATTTAATCATGACCGACCCTTTCCCCTTCGTCAGGTTGGTTAGGGGCACAGCCTTAGAAGCAAAGTGGGTAATGAATCGCCGATAATACCCAGCGATTCCCAGAAAGGCTCGTACCTGCTTCTTGCTGTTGGGACGTGGCCAACTCTGGATGGCCTCGACTTTGTTGAGTTGGGGTTTTATTACTCCCCTCCCAATGGTGTACCCAAGATATTTGGCCTCCTCCTGCCCAATGGTACACTTCTTGGGGTTAGCCGTAAACCCCGCTTCCCGAACAGAGTCCAGGACTGCTTGCACTTTTGGCAGATGTGAGGCCCAATCTGTGCTATGGACAATTACGTCATCCAGGTAAGCCGCAGCATACTTCCGATGGGGCCTCAGCATCTGGTCCATTTTCCGCTGGAATGTGGCTGGCGCATTCTGTAACCCGAACGGCATTCTTTTATATTGGAACGCCCCGTCTGGGGTTACAAATGCGGTTTTCTCTTTGGCCGACTTGGCCAGGGGGATTTGCCAATACCCTTTTGTGAGGTCAAGAGTCGTCATGTATCGGGCTGTTCCCAGCCGGTCGATCAACTCATCTATACGTGGCATGGGGTAGGTGTCAAATTTTGTAACTTTGTTCAACTGACGAAAATCGTTACAAAATCGCCAGCTCCCATCCGGTTTAGGCACCAACACGATGGGACTAGACCAATCACTTTGGGACTCCTCTATCACCCCTAAGTTCAGCATTTTCTGTACTTCCTCCCGTATTGCCTCCCGTCGGGCCTCTGGGATCCGATAGGGTTTTAACTTCACCCTTTCACCGGGCGGGGTAATGATGTCATGCTCTACCCCAGATGTTTGTCCCGGCAGCTCAGAGAATACCTCCTTGTTGCGAAGCACAAACTCCTTAACCTCCTGTTGTTGGGGTTGTGACAAGGTGGCTGCTATTCCAACCTCAGGAATCACGCAACCAGTTTGAGCTGGTGACCAAGTGTCTGCGACTAGGGACTCTCTATCCCTCCAGGCTTTCAACAGATTAACGTGATAGATCTGTTCGGGCTTTCGCCTTCCTGGTTGTCTGACCTTGTAATTCACTTCGCTCACTTTTTCCATTATCTCGTAGGGGCCTTGCCATTTGGCAAGGAATTTACTTTCAACCGTAGGGACAAGTACCAGTATCCTATCCCCCGGGGAAAAGGTACGGGTCTTGGCTCCACGGTTGTACACTCTCTGCTGTGCTAACTGCGCTTGGGCCAAATGTTCCTTCACGATGGGCATTACCTGTGCAATTCGGTCTTGCATCAGGGCGACATGCTCAATCACACTCCTGTGGGGAGAACTCTCACTTTCCCAAGTTTCCTTGGCAATATCCAACAGCCCTCTTGGGTGTCTCCCATACAGTAACTCAAAGGGGGAGAATCCCGTAGAGGATTGGGGCACCTCCCTAATAGCAAACATCAGATAAGGAAGTAGACAGTCCCAATCCTTTCCATCTCTATCCACCACTTTCTTCAACATTTGTTTTAGGGTTTTGTTGAATCTTTCAACCAGCCCATCGGTTTGGGGGTGATACACAGATGTACGTAATTGCGTCACTTTGAATAATTTACACAGCTCCTTCATAACCCGGGACATAAAGGGTGTACCTTGGTCCGTAAGCAGTTCTTTACAAATACCCACCCGGCTAAACACAAGAGATAGCTCTTTGGCTATGGTTTTGGCCGAGGTATTTCGGAGAGGGATCGCTTCTGGATAACGGGTGGCATAGTCCATTATAACTAATATGTACTGGTGCCCCCTAGCGGACTTGATTATAGGACCTACCAAATCCATGGCGATCCTCTCAAACGGGACCTCAATGATGGGTAAAGGGACCAGCGGGCTACGGAAATGTGGCATCGGGGCCGACCTCTGACACACAGGGCAGGAGGAACAATAATTTTCTACGTCCTTCATCACCCCCGGCCAATAGAATCTCTGTAATACCCTCTCTCGGGTTTTCTCTGTCCCCAGATGACCTCCAAGAATGTGCCCATGGGCCAACTCCAACACCAACTTCCTGTAAGGTTTGGGCACCACAAGCTGCTCAACGGTTTCTTCTGCCCTTTTTGCCACCCGATACAGTAGGTCCTTCTCTACGCTGAAGTATGGGTAAGTGCAGGTATTATCTGGGTTCACTAACTCGCCATCTATTTTCACTACGTTTTCCCGTGCCTTTATTAGGGCGGGGTTTTTCAACTGTTCTGTGGCAAAGTTTTCCCTGTGAACCTCAAGATCAGAAAACTCCACAGACGGTAGGTTTTCGTCTGAGGAGGTGGGCTCCTCTCCAGTTTCTTGAGTCTCCCCTGCCAATACTGATAAGGGAAATTCCGGAGAGTCCTCACCACTCTCAGGGGAGTTTTGGCTATCACATTCCTGGTACATAGGGGCACCAGTGAGGGGCTCAGGATCATCCCACAGTTCCCAGAACTTCGGAAAATCCCTTCCCACAATGGCGTCATGCGGTAACTGAGATACTAAGCCCACTGGATGAGAGAGGGTACCTTTGGGGGTCTCGAAACACACTGTAGTCACTGGATACTCTCGGGTGTCCCCATGCACACAAATAACAGCTACCTTGCTATTCCCAGAGACCTCTGTTTTAACTAACTCAGCCTTTATCAGGGTCACAAGGCTACCTGAATCCAGCAATACCACAACATTTCTACCATTAACACACATTTTGCATAAATGTTTCTCAGTTCCTCGAATGGCAGTGCATGCGACTGTCGCACACAGCGACTGACGTCTGCCCGTCAGAAAGTCACACTGCATGGGTTCCTCCACAACCGGGCAATTGGCTGCAATATGTCCCGCTTGCCGGCAGCGGTAGCAAACGATCCTTCTTGCCGCCTCTTGAGCCGCTGATTTCCCAGGCTGTTCTCGCCAAACTTGGGGTAGAGCTCCCACCCTCTCACTCTCTCCACCCTCACCCCTTGGAATCCTCTTATCCGCCCCTGGGGATGGTCTGGTCTTAGGGTGGAAAGTCCGAGTGTCTCTGGAAGAGGCCGTCAGGTTCTCTGTAGCCAAGTATTTCTCCACACGATCCACAAGACCATCGGCCGTCTCTGGGTCTCCATGGCTTACCCACTTTTGGATGGCAGTAGGAAGAGCTCTCAAAAACCGATCCATTACAACACGTTCCACAATCTTTGGTGCGGACAAAGTCTCTGGCTGTAGCCACTTTCTGCTCAGGTGAATGAGATCATACATTTGAGACCTGGGGGGTTTTCCAAGCTGGAAAGTCCAGTTATGCACACGCTGAGCCCGGACAGCCTGGGTGACACCCAGCCTTGCCAATATTTCAGCTTTTAGCATCACATAGTCTTTTGCTTGGTTAGGCTCTAGGTCATAGTAAGCTTTCTGCGATTCACCAGTTAACAGAGGAGCCACCAGTCCAGCCCACTGCTCCTCAGGCCACTTTTCTCTTTCAGCGGTCCTTTCAAATGTGGTCAAAAATACCTCTGGATCATCCTCTCCAGTCATTTTTGTCAATAAACGACTCACCCCAAAGGACGCGGTATTAGTGGGACGGCTTTCCTCACTGGTCTGCGGACGTTGCTGCATTACTGCTTCCATCTGTTGTTGTAGTCTCTGCTCTTGCTTCTGCAACAGGTCTATGAAGCGGGCCTCAGATTGCTGCTGGGCTCGTTGCTGAGCCTCCAGACTCTGTTGCAAAGTTGCGTTTGTCTGCTGCTGGGCTGCAAGGCTCTGTTGATGAGCTTGCTGCTGGGCTGCGAAGTTCTGTTGTTGAGCTGCAAGGCTCTGTTGATGAGCTGCAAGGCTCTTTTGCAAACCTGCATTTGTCTGCTGTTGATTGGCATTTGCTAGAGCCAGCTGCTTCAGTATCTCCTCCATGCTGGCTTAAAAAAAACTGCCACTGGTTCTCCACCAACTGTGAGGGGGTTAGCTCGGCAGCGGGTGTGTGTGACCCCCGGGATGGGCTCCCCACACAAAACAGGCCCAGCAAACGGAGGTTGTGGTTTTCAAAATCAAAAAGGTGCGGTTTATTTTCTATTTACAGTGACAAAACACAGCAAAGCAAAAGAAACATAAACAAAATAAATCCTGGTCAAGTTGACCTCTGACTAAACATGCAGGTTTCCTAACTAACAACTGGGATCAGCCTAGGGCTGTCCTAGTCCCTAAGTCCCTGGTTTTAAATGTCCAAGCAAATAGCCACACAGGCTTTGTCTCACCGCACAGGGGTTCACTCTCCCTAGACAGTCCACACAGGTCTGGTTCCAGGCATGAGCTAACCCCTAATGAAGCTGGGAGTTCTTATAGAGGCCTAAATGAGCTGACAAGCTTCAGCTGGTCTCATCAACTCCCTGTCTGCACGACGCCCAGCACTCTCCCTAGAGGTATGAGTCATCCATGAGCCCACTAGCCTTAGCTGGGCTTATACAACTCTCCACCTAGTTGTATAAGTCGGCGTAAAGCCTGAATCTGGGCGAAATATATCTACCCCCCTGGATGCAACCAGGTGACTTTACCTTCCTGCTGTCACAATATATATATATATATTGTGAGGGGGTTAGCTCGGCAGCGGGTGTGTGTGACCCCCGGGATGGGCTCCCCACACAAAAACAGGCCCAGCAAACGGAGGTTGTGGTTTTCAAAATCAAAAAGGTGCGGTTTATTTTCTATTTACAGTGACAAAACACAGCAAAGCAAAAGAAACATAAACAAAATAAATCCTGGTCAACTTGACCTCTGACTAAACATACAGGTTTCCTAACTAACAACTGGGATCAGCCTAGTGCTGTCCTAGTCCCTAAGTCCCTGGTTTTAAATGTCCAAGCAAATAGCCACACAGGCTTCGTCTCACCGCACAGGGGTTCACTCTCCCTAGACAGTCCACACAGGTCTGGTTCCAGGCATGAGCTAACATCTAATGAAGCTGGGAGTTCTTATAGAGGCCTAAATGAGCTGACAAGCTTCAGCTGGTCTCATCAACTCCCTGTCTGCACGACGCCCCACACTCTCCCTAGACAGTATGAGTCATCCATGAGCCCACTATCCTCAGCTGGGCTTATACAACTCTCCACCTAGTTGTATAAGTCGGCGTAAAGCCTGAATCTGGGCGAAATATATCTACCCCCCTGGATGCAACCAGGTGACTTTACCTTCCTGCTGTCACAATATATATATATATATATATATATATATATATATATTGTGACAGCAGGAAGGTAAAGTCACCTGGTTGCATCCAGGGGGGTAGATATATTTCTCCCAGATTCAGGCTTTATGCCGACTTATACAACTAGGGAGGGAGTTGATGAAGCCCAGCTGAGGCTAGTGGGCTCATGGATGACTCATACCTCTAGGGAGAGGGCTGGGCGTCGTGCAGGCAGGGAGTTGATGAGACCAGCTGAAGCCTGTCAGTTCGTTTCAGGCCTCTATAAAAACTCCCAGATTCATTAGGTGTTTGCTCATGCCTGGACCCAGACCTGTGTGGACTGTCTAGGGAGAGTGAACCCCTGTGCGGTGAGAAAAAGCCTGTGTGGCTATTTGTTTGGACATTGACTAAACCAGGGACTTAGGGACTAGGACAGCACCAGGCTGATCCCAGTTGTTAGTTAGGAAACCTGCATGTTTAGTCAGAGGTCAAGCTGACCAGGATTTATTTTGTTTATGTTTCTTTTTGGCTTTGCTGTGTTTTTGTCACTGTACATAGAGAAATAAACCGCACCTTTTGATTTTGAAAACCACAACCTCCGTCTGCTGGCCCTGTTTTTGTGTGGGGAGCCCAACCAGGGGGTCACACACACCCGCTACCGAGTTAACCCCCTCACAGTTGGTGGAGAACCAGTGGCAGTTTTTTTAAGCCAGCATGGAGGAGATACTGAAACAGCTGGCTCTAGCAAATGCCAATCAACAGCAGACAAATGCAGGTTTGCAAAGGAGCCTTGCAGCCCAGCAGCAAGCTCATCAACAGAGCCTTGCAGCCCAGCAGCAAGCTCACCAACAGAGTCTGGAAGCTCAGCAACAAGCCCAGCAGCAATCTGAGGCCCGCTTCATAGACCTGTTACAGAAGCAAGAGCAGAGACTACAACAAATGGAAGCAGTAATGCAGCAACGTCCGCAGACCAGTGAGGAAAGCCGTCCCACTAATACCGCGTCCTTTGGGGTGAGTCGTTTATTGACAAAAATGACTGGAGAGGATGATCCAGAGGTATTTTTGACCACATTTGAAAGGACTGCTGAAAGAGAAAAGTGGCCTGAGGAGCAGTGGGCTGGACTGGTGGCTCCTCTGTTAACTGGTGAATCGCAGAAGGCTTACTATGACCTAGAGCCTGACCAAGCAAAAGACTATGTGATGCTAAAAGCTGAAATATTGGCAAGGCTGGGTGTCACCCTGGCTGTCCGGGCTCAGCGTGTGCATAACTGGACTTTCCAGCTTGTAAAACCCCCCAGGTCTCAAATGTATGATCTCATTCACCTAAGCAGGAAGTGGCTACAGCCAGAGACTTTGTCCGCACCAGAGATTGTGGAACGTGTTGTAATGGATCGGTTTTTGAGAGCTCTTCCTACTGCCATCCAAAAGTGGGTAAGCCATGGAGACCCAGAGATGGCCGGTGGTCTTGTGGATCGTGTAGAGAAATACTTGGCTACAGAGAACCTGACGGCCTCTTCCAGAGACTCTCGGACTTTCCACCCTAAGACCAGATCATCCCCAGGGGCGGATAAGAGGATTCCAAGGGGTGAGGGTGGAGAGAGTGAGAGGGTGGGAGCTCTACCCAAAGTTTGGCGAGAACAGCCTGGGAAGTCAGGGGCTCAAGAGGCAGCCAAATGGATTGTTTGCTACCGCTGCCGGCAAGCGGGACATATTGCAGCAAATTGCCCGGTTGTGGAGGAACCCATGCAATGTGACTTTCTGACGGACCGACGTCAGTCGCTGTGTGTGACAGTCGCATGCACTGCCATTCGGGGAACTGAGAAACATTTATGCAAAATGTGTATTAATGGTAGAAATGTTGTGGTATTACTGGATTCAGGTAGCCTTGTGACCCTGATAAAGGCTGAATTAGTTAAAACAGAGGTCTCTGGGAATAGCAAGGTAGCTGTTATTTGTGTGCATGGGGACACCCGAGAGTATCCAGTGACTACAGTGTGTTTCGAGACCCCCAAAGGTACCCTCTCTCATCCAGTGGGGTTAGTATCTCAATTACCGCATGATGCCATTGTGGGAAGGGATTTTCCGAAGTTCTGGGAACTGTGGGATGATCCTGAGCCCCCCACTGGTGCCCCCATGTACCAGGAATGTGATAGCCAGAACTCCTCTGAGAGTGGTGAGGACTCTCCAGAATTTCCCTTGTCAGTATTGGCAGGGGAGACTCAAGAAACTGGAGAGGAGCCCACCTCCTCAGACGAAAACCTACCGTCTGTGGAGTTTTCTGATCTGGAGGTTCACAGGGAAAATTTTGCCACAGAACAGTTAAAAGACCCCGCCCTAATAAAGGCACGGGAAAACGTAGTGGAAATAGATGGCGAGTTAGTGAACCCAGATAATACCTGCACTTACCCATACTTCAGCGTAGAGAAGGACCTACTGTATCGGGTGGCAAAAAGGGCAGAAGAAACCGTTGAGCAGCTTGTGGTGCCCAAACCTTACAGGAAGTTGGTGTTGGAGTTGGCCCATGGGCACATTCTTGGAGGTCATCTGGGGACAGAGAAAACCCGAGAGAGGGTATTACAGAGATTCTATTGGCCTGGGGTGATGAAGGACATAGAAAATTATTGTTCCTCCTGCCCTGTGTGTCAGAGGTCGGCCCCGATGCCACATTTCCGTAGCCCGCTGGTCCCTCTACCCATCATTGAGATCCCTCTCAGAAATACCTCGGCCAAAACCATAGCCAAAGAGCTATCTCTTGTTTTTAGCCGGGTGGGTATTTGTAAAGAACTGCTTACGGACCAAGGTACACCCTTTATGTCCCGGGTTATGAAAGAGCTGTGTAAATTGTTCAAAGTGACGCAATTGCGTACATCTGTGTATCACCCCCAAACCGATGGGCTGGTTGAAAGATTCAACAAAACCCTAAAACAAATGTTGAAGAAAGTGGTGGATAGAGATGGAAGGGATTGGGACTGTCTACTTCCTTATTTGATGTTTGCTATTAGGGAGGTGCCCCAATCCTCTACGGGATTCTCCCCCTTTGAGTTACTGTATGGGAGACACCCAAGAGGGCTGTTGGATATTGCCAAGGAAACTTGGGAAAGTGAGAGTTCTCCCCACAGGAGTGTGATTGAGCATGTCGCCCTGATGCAAGATCGAATTGCACAGGTAATGCCCATCGTGAAGGAACATTTGGCCCAAGCGCAGTTGGCACAGCAGAGAGTGTACAACCGTGGAGCCAAGACCCGTACCTTTTCCCCGGGGGATAGGATATTGGTACTTGTCCCTACGGTTGAAAGTAAATTCCTTGCCAAATGGCAAGGCCCCTACGAGATAATGGAAAAAGTGAGCGAAGTGAATTACAAGGTCAGACAACCAGGAAGGCGAAAGCCCGAACAGATCTATCACGTTAATCTGTTGAAAGCCTGGAGGGATAGAGAGTCCCTAGTCGCAGAAACTTGGTCACCAGCTCAAACTGGTTGCGTGATTCCGGAGGTTGGAATAGCAGCCACCTTGTCACAACCCCAACAACAGGAGGTTAAGGAGTTTGTGCTTCGCAACAAGGAGGTGTTCTCTGAGCTGCCGGGACAAACATCTGGGGTAGAGCATGATATTATTACCCCGCCCGGTGAAAGGGTGAAGTTAAAACCCTATCGGATCCCAGAGGCCCGACGGGAGGCAATACGGGAGGAAGTACAGAAAATGCTGAACTTAGGGGTGATAGAGGAGTCCCAAAGTGATTGGTCTAGTCCCATTGTGTTGGTGCCTAAACCGGATGGGAGCTGGCGATTTTGTAACGATTTTCGTCAGTTGAACAAAGTTACAAAATTTGACACCTACCCCATGCCACGTATAGATGAGTTGATCGACCGGCTGGGAACAGCCCGATACATGACGACTCTTGACCTCACAAAAGGGTATTGGCAAGTTCCCCTGGCCAAGTCGGCCAAAGAGAAAACCGCATTTGTAACCCCAGACGGGGCGTTCCAATATAAGAGAATGCCGTTCGGGTTACAGAATGCGCCGGCCACATTCCAGCGGAAAATGGACCAGATACTGAGGCCCCATCGGAAGTATGCTGCGGCTTACCTGGATGACGTAATTGTCCATAGCACAGATTGGGCCTCACATCTGCCAAAAGTGCAAGCAGTCCTAGACTCTATCCGGGAAGCGGGGTTTACGGCTAACCCCAAGAAGTGTACCATTGGGCAGGAGGAGGCCAAATATCTTGGGTACACCATTGGCAGGGGAGTGATAAAACCCCAACTCAACAAAGTCGAGGCCATCCAGAGTTGGCCACGTCCCAACAGCAAGAAGCAGGTACGGGCCTTTCTGGGAATCGCGGGTTATTATCGGCGCTTCATTCCCCACTTTGCTTCTAAGGCTGTGCCCCTAACCAACCTGACGAAAGGGAAAGGGTCGGTCATGATTAAATGGACCCCCGAGGCTGAGGCAGCATTCCAATTCTTGAAACAAGCCTTATGTAGCCAGCCAGTGTTGTACTCACCCGACTTCTCTAAAGACTTTGTCGTACAAAGTGATGCGTCAGATGTGGGGTTAGGAGCAGTATTGTCCCAGGTCTGGAACGGGGAAGAGCACCCAGTCATTTACCTCAGCAGGAAGTTGAAGTCCCATGAGGTAAATTACGCCACGGTTGAAAAGGAGTGTTTAGCGGTGAAGTGGGCTCTAGATTCCCTTCGGTACTATCTGCTAGGTAGGCACTTTGACATGGTTACGGATCACGCTCCGTTAAAGTGGATGGCTCAAAACAAGGAGACAAATAGAAGAGTGAATAGGTGGTTCCTGGCCCTACAGGAATTCAACTTCACAGTAAAGCATCGCCCTGGCGTTCAAATGGGGAATGTGGATGCTTTGTCTCGAGTACATGAATGCCTGATTGCTGGTGTTCCAACCCCAAGGTTAAAACAAGAGGGGGGGGTATGTGACAGCAGGAAGGTAAAGTCACCTGGTTGCATCCAGGGGGGTAGATATATTTCTCCCAGATTCAGGCTTTATGCCGACTTATACAACTAGGGAGGGAGTTGATGAAGCCCAGCTGAGGCTAGTGGGCTCATGGATGACTCATACCTCTAGGGAGAGGGCTGGGCGTCGTGCAGGCAGGGAGTTGATGAGACCAGCTGAAGCCTGTCAGTTCGTTTAAGGCCTCTATAAAAACTCCCAGATTCATTAGGTGTTTGCTCATGCCTGGAACCAGACCTGTGTGGACTGTCTAGGGAGAGTGAACCCCTGTGCGGTGAGAAAAAGCCTGTGTGGCTATTTGTTTGGACATTGACTAAACCAGGGACTTAGGGACTAGGACAGCACCAGGCTGATCCCAGTTGTTAGTTAGGAAACCTGCATGTTTAGTCAGAGGTCAAGCTGACCAGGATTTATTTTGTTTATGTTTCTTTTTGGCTTTGCTGTGTTTTTGTCACTGTACATAGAGAAATAAACCGCACCTTTTGATTTTGAAAACCACAACCTCCGTCTGCTGGCCCTGTTTTTGTGTGGGGAGCCCAACCAGGGGGTCACACACACCCGCTACCGAGTTAACCCCCTCACAATATATATATATATTATATATTTTTTGCTTTAACAGGCATGTTTTTTTTCCACAAGAAATAACAGGCATGTTTAAAACCATAACATACACAACTCTGGAACTTACAAAGTTCAACATAGAAAAAGTGAAGGCAATATCAGACATTATAGTATGTCAAAAATGTGTTGATCTTGCCTTCATCAGATGGGGTGATGTCACCCCTGTAAAAGCCAAATTTTGAAGATGCACACAAATTGGGAGTCAAAATGGGGATTTCCCTCCTGATCCCATGCCTAATGTCAACATATGCTATCCCCCATCATGGG
The DNA here is from genome assembly GCA_029206835.1 of Rana muscosa. Classification (NCBI taxonomy): domain Eukaryota; kingdom Metazoa; phylum Chordata; class Amphibia; order Anura; family Ranidae; genus Rana; species Rana muscosa. The sequence continues at coordinate 288,496,531 of CM055124.1, forward strand.
GGATCAATGGATGTGTTTTGGGGGTGCAACCCCTTCCACTCACCTACTTGAGTTGCGAGGGAGGGGTTGCACCCACAAAACGCGTACATTGATTTCCGTAATGGCAGATAGCACATGTTGACACACTGGGGTTGATTTACTAAAGGCAAATCCACTCTGCACTACAAGTGCACTGAAAGTGCACTTGGAAGTACAGTCGCTGTAGATCAGAGAGGGAAGATCTGAAATGAGGGGAAGCTCTGCTGATTTTATCATCCAATCATGTGCAAGCTAAAATGCTGTTTTTTTCTTTCTTGCATGTCCACCTCAGATCTACAGCGACTGCACTTTTAGGCCCCATGCACACGAGACGCTGTTATTTGCTGTTGAACGCGCGTTCAGAGGCAGTTGGACGCTTTTTTCAACTGCTCCTGAACCCATTCAATGTTATCCTATGTGTCCATGCACACACTCTCGTTTTTTGGCGTTTACAAGCAGTTGCGTTTAACCTCGTTTTTCCAGAAGCAAAAAAATGGGTTCAGACGCAAAAGTTTTCACGTTTCAGACGCTAAACGCGGCTAAACGCGGCTAAACGCGGTACCGGCGTTTTGCCGCGTTTGCGTTTATAAGCGTTTTTAAAGGTGACCTATTTTTTAACATTAGAAATCTCAAAAATGATGGCAAATGATGAAAAACTATTAAAAAATATAAAAGAAAACTAATTGCTTGCATCGCATTGTGGACAATCCACAACTTGTGGCAGGTAAAGTGGCAAGTGGACAATCAACAACTTGTGTCAGGTGATGTGGCCAGGTGACGTGGCAAGTGGACAATCCACAGCTTGTGGCAGGTGACGTGGCCAGGTGACGTGGCAGGTAACGTGGCCAGGTGACGTGGCCAGGTGACGTGGCAAGTGGACAATCCACAACTTGTGGCAGGTGACGTGGCCAGGTGACGTGGCAGGTGACGTGGCAAGTGGACAATTCACAACTTGTGGCAGGTGATGTGGCACGTGATGTGGCCAGGTGACGTGGAAAGTGGACAATCCACAACTTGTGGCAGGTGACGTGGCACGTGATGTGGCAAGGTGACGTGGCAAGTGGACAATCCACAACTTGTGGCAGGTGACGTGGCCAGGTGACGTGGCAGGTGACGTGGCAAGTGGACAATTCACAACTTGTGGCAGGTGAAGTGGCCAGGTGACGTGGCACGTGATGTGGCCAGGTGACATGGCAAGTGGACAATCCACAACTTGTGGCAGGTGACGTGGCCAGGTGACGTGGCAGGTGACGTGGCAAGTGGACAATCCACAACTTGTGGCAGGTGACGTGGCCAGCTGACGTGGCAGGTAACGTGGCCAGGTGACGTGGCAGGTAACATGGCCAGGTGACGTGGCCAGGTAACGTGGCAAGTGGACAATCCACAACTTGTGGCAGGTGACGTGGCACGTGATGTGGCAAGGTGACGTGGCAAGTGGACAATCCACAACTTGTGGCAGGTGACGTGGCCAGGTGACGTGGCCAGGTGACGTGGCAGGTGACGTGGCAAGTGGACAATCCACAACTTGTGGCAGATGATGTGGCAAGTGATACGCTAAATACAAGTACACTGCTGCTCTCTCAGCTGCTGCTACTCACTCTGGTCTCACAAACTGGCTGAAATGGTTAAAATTTACTGTTTTTTGAGCTTAGGGAGGGTCTATGATGAAACGCTTATAAACGCAAACGCGGTTAAACGCAGCTAAACGCGGCCGCAAACGCGGCAAAACGCGCGTTTATAAACGCCGGTTTCAGCGTTTAAAAACGTGTGTTCAGCAGAGTTTGCACCTGCGTCTCGTGTGCATGGGGCCTAAAGTGCACTTTTAAGTGCACTTGCAGTGCAAAGTGGATTTGCCTTTAGTAAATCAACCCCACTGTGTGCATCTTCAAAATCGGCTTTTAAAATACGTACAAAATTTTAAAGGATAACAAATTACACCAAAAAAATTTTTTTAGAATTGTTGTGCGATTTAGATTCTGCCTAAAACATCAATGATGTTCTTCATTTTTTTTCTAGATCATAGATTTTTTGCTTTATCATGTCTAAATCCCGAATTGCACACCATTTTGTCCTGGATGAGGATGTGTGCACTTGCACTGGTGAAACGAGATTCTTCATCCACATCACCTAAAATAAAAAAACACACCATGTATTATCAATATGCAGGCATGCATCTATTACCTGTTGTGGTCACTATTATGCCCACTTCATACATCTCTCCTCCCTCCACATTAGTGATGAGCCGAACACCCCCGGGTTCGGTTCGCACCAGAACCCGCGAACGGACCGAAAGTTCGTACGAACATTAGAACCCTATTAAATACAATGGATGCGAATGTTCGAATTCTAAAGTGTTAATTATAACAACTATTATGCATGTTATTGTCCTAAAAAGGGTTTGGGAACCCGGGTTCTGCACCAGGGGACATGTATCAATGCAAAAAGAAGTTTTAAAAACTGTCGTTTTTCGGGAGCAGTCATTTTAATGATGCATAAAGTGAAAAAAAAAAAGTCAAATATTCCTTTAAATATCGTACCTGGGGGGTGTCTAAAGTATGCCTGTGAAGTGCCACGTGTTTCCCGTGTTTAGAACTGTCCCTGCACAAAATGACACTTCTAAAGGAAAAAAAAGCCATTTAAAACTGCTTGCGGCTTGACCAGTGTACTCGAGATACCTCCCCACACCTTACCCCTACCAGTTACCCCTCTTAACCACTATCTTAACTTATCCAATCTATAGTAATTTAGACCACACCGGAGTTGGAGTATAAAATGGCCACAACAGCCTTTTTATTAAAACCATATCATGTAAAGAACTCCAATATAAAATATATATTTTCAATAACTTTATTAACACAATTTTACCATTATAACTCCCAGTCTGTTGGTCTCTGACGGCACCCCCAAACTTTTGAACCCCTTTTTACACCAATACACTGCGGTACAAAATTTTTGAACCATACCAGGCCTCCAGCCGTATAACAGCTCGGAGACAACCCCTTCCCGCAGTGCAACCATACCCGTACTCCAGCGGACACCATTCCACTGGAATACACCAGAGGGGCACATACCACCGATGAGCCCCCACCACTTTAATACCATCTGTTTTCTGCCACCGTCAAAGACCAAAGACACCGCCAACACACAGCTGTTATGACGACCTTTTCCTTCACAACCTGAAAGACAAGAAAACAATAGCCAGAAAAACACCAAAACAACAGGGAGGGTGGGTGGGAAAAACTTCCTCTCCTTTCTGTCCCCACACAAAATGATGCCGAGTGCACCCGCCTCCAGCTATTTAAAGTGCCCCTCCCCTCACATTAAAATTCACCTCTGCCTCCACCCACTCACTTCTTCACCAAATGTTAACCCCGTCCTGTCTGTACTCTCCACCTTGTCATGCATGGCCCTTCATTATATTCTTTTTTGTCTCTTCATTCCGGGCCTCCCTTGACCAGTGTACTCGAGATACCTCCCCACACCTTACCCCTACCAGTTACCCCTCTTAACCACTATCTTAACTTATCCAATCTATAGTAATTTAGACCACACCGGAGTTGGAGTATAAAATGGCCACAACAGCCTTTTTATTAAAACCATATCATGTAAAGAACTCCAATATAAAATATATATTTTCAATAACTTTATTAACACAATTTTACCATTATAACTCCCAGTCTGTTGGTCTCTGACGGCACCCCCAAACTTTTGAACCCCTTTTTACACCAATACACTGCGGTACAAAATTTTTGAACCATACCAGGCCTCCAGCCGTATAACAGCTCGGAGACAACCCCTTCCCGCAGTGCAACCATACCCGTACTCCAGCGGACACCATTCCACTGGAATACACCAGAGGGGCACATACCACCGATGAGCTCCCACCACTTTAATACCATCTGTTTTCTGCCACCGTCAAAGACCAAAGACACCGCCACAGCCTGCAAAGGGTAACCCCTTACCCTTAAGGGCCCCTCCACACCCGCAGGGCACACTGGATCCCATCCTGACTCCCCAATGCCCACAAATCCATCCCACATCAGAAAGATGCACACCATCCCTCCGTAAATACATGCCCACATTAACCTCCAACTCCATGTGCCTACCACCAGCCCCCCCGTTATTGGCAACCAACCTAACCACCAGTTCGTTAAACTTGATTCCCGCCTTGTTAATCTGCGCCACTGATCTCGCCCTCCGCCACGAGGTGTACTTCATAACGTCGGACTATACTACCAACGTCCCCAGGAAGACCTCTCTAAGAAATCCGACGTTATGGCCGAGAACAGAGCCCCAATGGCTCTGATCCCCAAGTCATCCTCCCCCCACATGTAGTACCCAAACGACCTGTTGTCTATCCAACCGGGCGTACCGATCCACTCCTGGCACCACCCTACTCCACTCTATGCCCGTGAAGCCTATTCCTCCCAACGCAAGCCTCCATCCAGGGTATCCCCAACAGCCTGCCCGCCTGTCATGTATCTGCCCTCCTTTTTCCCCCAAAAGACATATGAATGCCCTACCGTCCAGATGAGGCGTGTAGAACCTCCATCTGAACTGAAAATACCACAACACAATTCAAAACCCCCAGAAAATTACCCCATAATTGCCAATAACCTCACTTGCGCACCCCTTCACTTCCCACATATTTCCACTCACATCCGCTAATAAATGGGGGGGCGTACCTAAGAACAAAACCACCTGGACTCCCATCTCACGATCCATTTTACCGCCGCCAAATCCAACCCGCCCCGGGCAGCCCCAGTGCGGAAGGAGTGTGAAGCGATATGCTTGCAGTTGTTCCCAACCACCCACAGGCCTTTCCGGAAACCCAGCCATGCATTAAAAACGTACTAGAAAACGAATCATCCTCATGCACCAAAAAAGCCCACCCCCCGGCCGTCCTAACTTCCAGAACTTCTTACACCACCCTCACTGAACAGTCCTGATCCCCGGGCAATGAAGACAGCTGTACCATCACCCCTCACACAGGGAGGGTGGCCCATTTGATCCATCTGTAACCTCCTGAACCGCAAACTCACCCTTCCGCCCGATAACTCCACGTCCTGTACCAGTAACCCCTCTGTCCTCTGTTTTTGACAGGCCCACAAACTCCCCCACCCTAAATGCAACAAAAAACGCTGTATAGAACAACTTAACCCCTTAACAGATGAACACACCCCGGCCAATGCCCCGCAAATCACTTGAGAAAGAGAAACAGAAAACAGGCCTACCTGCATTCCTATGAGGGTGATCCTTTTGACACCCCTTTACCGCCTCCCTTACCCAGAAAACCGTAGTGAAATCTGCATGCCCTGGAGTTCGAATAGAAAACGCCAAGCCTGCCCACTTCTTCTCGATCCCTGCCACCGAACACCTTGCCTCCATGCACCGAGTTACTAAGTAAACTACCAGCAACTCCGTCTCAGACACATCCCGCTAAGCATCTGCTAGCCGTCTGAATGCAGCCCATTCCCTCCAGATTATTTGTATATGCCACCCATGTCGACCCACTTCCTTACTTCCCAATCCGGAAAACGGGGACAGTGAAACAGCTAAAGTGTAGTCTAACCCCGGGATACGCCTAGCATAAAGAAAACGTTCACTTGTAAGCACTCCAGTCGATGACTTGCACCACCCCCAAATCGTCACCGTGCAATTTAAACTTCATGTCCTTACTCATTGCCTCCCACAGTTCTGTAGCCAATACCGCAGGAAACAGGTCCAGCAATACCAGGTGATGACTGAGCCCCTCTTCCCCCAAAGACTTAGTCCATGCCTCTGCACTCCATTACCCCTGGCAAATGCCCCAAAAAACCCAGTGAACTTTGCATCATCAGTACCCCATCCTAAATCAAAAATTGGTCACCGGGTCCCACATCCACCCCCATTGCCCGTTGTAAGTTTCCAAGAACGTGTGCCCCACCTTCAAAACATCCCTAAGCTCCTCATAGAGTCAAATAAAATGCGTATTGGCCCGCACCCCCACTGCCGCAGCCGACCATCCTTTAACAAAAAACCCACCCATGGGAACAATTTCCCAGGAATTGGATCGCCTGACCCGTCACGGACCACCCTTTAACAAAAGGAAGCTAAATTGTCAGACATGGCGCCTGAGAAGGAGCATACCATGGGCAGACACAGATTCACATAAAATTCCCCCCCAGCAGCACCCCAACCGCCAAAACTGTCCGGATGAAACGGCAGCCGCCGGAATGCCGACTCAACGTCCGCCTTTGCATGAGTGCCCCCCACTGTGCCCACTTCAGGACCTATCAAGGAATTAACTCACCCCCTGTTTGAGAACAAGAGATAGTGAATAAGCAGAAGCTTGATCGATTCCTTCTTAACCACCACCCCCATCGGTGACACCACCAGATACACGATTGGGCTCTCCCGAAATGCCCCCCCATACGATCTAAAGCCACCTTTTTAGCCAATGTTTTCTGAAACCACCCCCGGACTAACCAGTGAGGACCCCAAAATTTGCGCCAAGGGCGGCACGACCTCTTTAGCGAACGCACTTTTAAAAAACCTTCCTAGAAACCCGCTCTCAGCAACTCTGCCGACGCCCTAAACAAATATCTACTTCGAAAAAAAAAAAACGCATCCTTTCCTCCTGCACCGGTGTCATCCTTCTTGAAGCAAAATCCCGGGGACGCTTTCCGTCTTTTGAAGCACCGAGACAAGGGGTGCGTCCCCCCGCATCCAGCATTCCTGTTAAAACGACAGGACCCCACCCAACTTGCCAGATTCCTTGTTAAACTGACAGTACACCCCCACCATGTTTCTCGTTCAGTGGTACAGAGTCATTTGTCCCCCCCGACCGACCCCCTTGAAAATTGGCTTGGTGTCCCAGCCGAGGACATCAAACGCAGCCAAAGGCTGATATCCTTATGCACCCAACAAAGCGTCTGACGAACTGCCCCCCCGCTGCCGACTGTTCGTAATAACGCAGTAAAGCAGTTCCAACATAACCCCCTAGGCCTCTCCCAGCGCATCCATATAACAGCACAGTGCCGATCAATGTTCCCGGGTTTACTCACCTAACACGCTGGCCAAGCTGGCGAATGGCTGCAGCCTCTTGCCAAACCTCCTTGGGACCAATCGACACCTCCTTATCCCCTCATCTTCCTTTCCGGAATCGTCCGGCTTACCTTTTTCCAAATAAATTTTTTCTAGGGGCAGTAATAAGAAAATCTCGACATACTCACCTTTCCAATTTTGTCTCTCACCCCTTGGTCAGGTGAGCCCCCCCAAGGGGCCCTTCAAAGCAAACGCAAACCTCACACTTAGCGGCATCGGCGATACGTACTATAACCGCTATGGCCACCACAGCAGGATCCCCTGCGTTCACCCCCACGGCCATACTCACCTGATCACCTCCAACAATGTTCCGTCACGGGCCCGTAGTGAACACGGGTGCCACCACCTTAACCGACCCCTTTACCTGCCCGCCTACCCACAGCGCCACCTGCGGGGGACCCCCTTCACCCACGAACATCGCTGCACCAAATCCCTCAATAATCTGCAATAGGGCCACTGCCCCGGGAGAGGCAGGCTGGTTGCCCGTCACCCCCGCCACAGCATCCCTGACCCCCGGCGTGGCCCCCACACCGTTGGCAATGCCCCCCAACCCCACACCTCACACAGTGCATTCGTCAAATCAACAGGAGAAATGATAGTGGTAGACTTACCGGGCTGACAGGGCACGTCCCCCCCCCCACAGCCGCAGATCTCGCCTCCCCTGGTGCTGCGACCCCTCTGCGATCCTCCTCTACCGATCCGAACAGCTCCCCTTCCGACCTCCGCTCCCAGGCTGGAAGCATGGCGTGATGAGCCCCCCAGGCGAAACTTACCTGGAGGCCGCGACTCCCCTTGGCGCCGAATTGAAGTCCCCTCCTGGGGATCCACCACCACCTCCCTGCAGCGCCTGCGCCCTCTTGACGAGCCCCGGGTAGGCCGCGCACCTGATCACTGCTGTCCTGCACATCCCTCAGCCCACTGCTTCACCAGACACCGCCAGCCTCGTCTGGTAGAGGCCCTGCGGATGTGGCACCGCTTCTCCCCCGCTGAACCTCCCCTTCCCTGCCGCCTGCACATAAAGGGGGGGTCCCACTTTCCGAGGTCCTCCGCCGCAAGGGCGAAGCACGGGCGCCATTACAGTCTGTAGCTCCGCCCCCTGCCGTTGCCGCGTGTACCGTCCGGCTCACCCCACGGCTGAAGCAGGCTCACGCCTTTCCAGGGGTGGGCCGACGAGTCAGCCTGTGGGCTCCTGGTGTGGCAAATTTTGTATTTATTTTTTGGGGGGGGGGCAGCCGCGAATCGCGGGGGGGGGTGCCGCGAATTGCAGGGGGGGTGCCGCGAATCGCGGGAGGGGGGTCGCGGGGGGGGGGTGCCGCGAATCGCGGGAGGGGGGTGTGCCGCGAATCGCGGGGGGGGGTGCCGCGAATCGCGGGAGGGGGGGTGTGCCGCGAATCGCGGGAGGGGGGGTGCCGCGAATCGCGGGAGGGGGGGGTGTGCCGCGAATCGCGGGGGGGGGGTGCCGCGAATCGCGGGAGGGGGGGTGCCGCGAATCGCGGAAGGGGGTGTGCCGCGAATCGCGGGAGGGGGGGTCGCGGATGGGGTGCCGCGAATCGCAGGAGGGGGGGTGTGCCGCGAATCGCGCGGGGGGGGGGGGGTGCCGCGAATCGCGGGAGGGGGGGGGCGCGTCTGCTGAGGCCCCAGGCCAAATCGGGCCCCAAACAGATGTCCTGTTATTATGGCCCTGAATGAGGGCACTAACCTGCTCTCCCAGACAGTCTGGCCCCTTCGTCGCCGCAGCCGCCCGCAACCGAGCGAGGATCAAAGCCACGTCCGCCATTTTGTCTAAGGAGAGAAGTGAAAAAACTTCCTCTCCTTTCTGTCCCCACACAAAATGATGCCGAGTGCACCCGCCTCCAGCTATTTAAAGTGCCCCTCCCCTCACATTAAAATTCACCTCTGCCTCCACCCACTCACTTCTTCACCAAATGTTAACCCCGTCCTGTCTGTACTCTCCACCTTGTCATGCATGGCCCTTCATTATATTCTTTTTTGTCTCTTCATTCCGGGCCTCCCTTTAATGTAATGTCTGGTCCCGGTAATATGGATGAAAATCTTTAAGAAAAATGGCATAGCTACCCCATGACCCCCCCCCCCCCCTACCCCAGCCCATTACCAGCCCCTTTGGGTCTTGTATGGATATTAAGGGGAACCCCGCACATAAAATAAAAAAGGCCCTATATACTCTGAACAGCCGTATACAGGCGGTGCATACAAGACAGGGACTGTAGGTTTGTTCTTATGTAGAATCTGTTTGTAATTTTGAACAGGTACATTGTTGAAGTGTAGCTCCAGCCCCAAAAATCTATTTTTAAACTTTTTGGAAAACATAGGTAAGGGTTATCACCCCTGTAACATTTGTTTTGCTGTCTGTGCCCCTGTTCAGAACATTTCACCTCACTTTCCGTCCCAATGTCAACTGTTTTTGAAATGTGGTGTTTTTCTTGAAACAAGGATTGCTGATAAAGCATCAGTACAGAGGAGACACCTTTCTCCCATATTTATTCTTACAGGAGAGAATTTTCCTTCCTAGGGGTAGATTTCCTCTCACTTCCTGTTGTCTTCTTGCGTTTGCAAGTAGGAGTCGTTTGTAAGTTGGATGTTTGAAAGTAGGGACCTGCCGTATATACTCTGCAGAAATAGGCCCCTTAGTTGTTGGTGTTGGCACAACACTGTAAGCACTCACAGTTACTCTTGGTTGGTGCTGGAACGCCCTGCTGTCAACTATTATATCAGGAATTTTAATTACATATAATTGTTGAACAGTGGTAGTAAAAATTGGGGCTTTGATGGTGGTGCTGGTGCCACAACACTGTAAGCCCTGACAGTTACTCTTGGTGGGTGCAGCAATGGGCCCTGCTGTGAATTATTAGATCAAGAATTGTAATTACATGCCCCTTTTGAACAGGGGCTGAAAAATTGGGCCTTTCGTGGTGGTGGTGGTGGTGGCGTTGCCACAACACTGTAAGCCCTCAGAGTTACTCTTGGTGGGTGCAGCAATGGGCCCTGCTGTGAATTATTAGATCAAGAATTGTAATTACATGCCCCTTTTGAACAGGGGCTGAAAAATTGGGCCTTTCGTGGTGGTGGTGGTGGTGGCGTTGCCACAACACTGTAAGCCCTCAGAGTTACTCTTGGTGGGTGCAGCAATGGGCCCTGCTGTGAATTATTACATCAAGAATTGTAATTGCATGCCCCTGTTGAACAGGGGCTGAAAAATTGGGCCTTAGGCACTGGTGGCACAACACTACAACCCCTCACAGATACTGTACTTGGAGCACAGCAATGAGCCCTGTTGCAAAGTATTGCTTCAAAAATTGTAATGACACGCCCCTGTTAAACAGGGGCTGAAAAATTGGGCCTTAGGCACTGGTGGCACAACACTACAACCCCTCACAGATACTGTACTTGGAGCACAGCAATGAGCCCTGTTGCAAAGTATTGCTTCAAAAATTGTAATGACACGCCCCTGTTAAACAGGGGCTGAAAAATTGGGCCTTAGGCACTGGTGCCACAACACTCCAACCCCTCACAGATACTGTACTTGGAGCACAGCAATGAGCCCTATGGCAAATTATTGCTAAAAAAATTGTAATTACACGCCCCTGTAAAACAGGGGCTGAAAAATTGGGCCTTAGCCACTGGTGGCGGCACCCATAAACAAAAATGATCTTCCAAGCTATCATCATCAATCGTATCATTGAGGACTCGGAGGAGGAGGATAGCCAGTCAACATAACAGCACAGGCACTCAGCATCAGCATCAGTCTTGAAGGGATGTGACATGTTAAAATCAATTAGTCTGTTATATCAGCATCAGGTGTGTGGTAGCTGGTGGTGATCCAAGACTGGTTCATCTTGATGAAAGTCAGTCGATCAACCGAGTCGGTGGACAGGCGCACCCTGTGATCCGTGACAAATCCTCCAGCAGCACTGAATGTGCGTTCCGAAAGAACGCTGGATGCAGGACAGGCCAGTAGCTCAATTGCATACTGTGCAAGCTCTGGCCAGTGATCCATCCTCAAGACCCAGTAAGCCAGAGGATTTTCGGTGGGGAAGGTGTCCAAGTCTGACCTTGCCCCTAGATATTCCTGCACCATGTTTATCAGACGCTGGCGATGGTTGCTGGAACCGATCATACTTTGGGGCTGCGGACTAAAGAATTGACTGAACGCATCGGTCAGACGGCCACCTTCCCCACCGCTCCTTCTTTGACTGGCCGAAGCCTCAGCAACTCGTTGTCCAGGACCAGGAGTTTGTAACCTCCCAGTCTCTGGGAACGCGTTGCACAGACCTTTCTGCAAGGCCTCCCGGAGTTGTCTCATCCTCTGCTCCCTCTGCGACGGTAACATAAGGTCCGCAACCTTACCCTTGTACCGTGGATCAAGGAGAGTGGCCAGCCAGTAATGGTCCCTCTCCTTGATCCGAAGAATACGAGGATCCTTCCGCAGACTTTGCAGGATCAGGGAGGCCATGCAGCGTAGGTTTGCTGAGGCATTCGCTCCGGAGTCCTCTTGGTCACTAAGGACGACATGATCCGCAGTCACCTCCTCCCAGCCACGTACAAGTTACAAGTCCACTGGTTTCTTGGGACTGTAAATCATCCCTAAAAGACTGCTGCTGATGATGCTGAGTGCCAGCCTCCACCTCCATGCTGACACAATCCTCCTCCTCCTCCTCCTCCTCCTCCTCCTCCTCTTCCTGTGCGATGGGTGGGACAGAAGGAACACTGTCTGGGTAAAGGGGGCCTTGAGAGGCAAGGAAGTCCTCCTCTTCCTGCCTCTGTTCTGCCTCAAGTGCCCTGTCCATTATTCCACGCAGCGTGTGCTCCAACAGGTGGACAAGAGGTACAGTGTCACTGATGCATGCACTGTCACTGCTCACCATCCTCGTGGCCTCCTCAAATGGTGCCAGGACAGTGCATGCATCCCTGATCATGCCCCACTGGCGTGGAGAAAAAAAACCAAGCTCCCCTGACCCTGTCCTGGTGCCGTAGTCGCACAGGTACTCATTGATGGCCCTCTGCTGCGTGTGCAGCCGCTGCAGCATGGCCAACGTTGAGTTCCACCTGGTGGGCATGTCACATATAAGGCGGTTCTTGGGCAGGTTCAACTCCTTTTGCAGCTCAGCCAGGCGAGCACTGGCATTATAAGATCTGCGGAAATGCACACAGACTTTCCTGGCCTGCCTCAGGACATCCTGTAAGCCCGGGTACCTGCCCAAGAACCGCTGCACCACCAGGTTAAGGACGTGAGCCACACAGGGCACATGGGTCAGTTGTCCCTGTCGAAGGGCGGAGAGGAGGTTGGTGCCATTGTCGCAAACCACCATTCCTGGCTTAAGCTGGCGTGGCGTCAACCACCTCTCGGCCTGGCCCTGCAGAGCAGACAGGACCTCTGCCCCAGTGTGGCTTCTGTCCCCCAAACACACCAGCGCAAGCACGGCATGGCATCTTTTTGCCTGCGTACTTGCGTAGCCCCGTGAACGGCTACGGAGCACCGCTGGTTCATAGGACAAACCACAGGAAGAGGCCATGGAGGAAGAAGAAGAGGAGGGGGTGGAGGAGAGAGGTGTGTCACAACCAGTAGTAGCATTTTGGAGGCGTGGCGGTGGGACAACCTCCAACACTACTGCACCTTGTCCTGCATCCTTCCCAGCTGCCAAAAGAGTGACCCAATGGGCCGTGAAAGAAAGGTAACGTCCCTGTCCATGCCTGCTGGACCATGAGTCAGCGGTAATATGCACCTTACCGCTGACCGCCCTGTCCAGCGAGGCCAAGACATTGCCTTCCACATGCCGGTAGAGAGCCGGAATAGCCTTCCGTGAGAAAAAGTGGCGTTTGGGAACCTGCCACTGAGGAACCGCACATTGCACAAACTCACGGAAGGGGGCCGAGTCTACCAACTGAAAAGGCAGCAGTTGAAGCGCTAGCAATTTAGCCAAGCTAGCATTCAACCGCTGGGCATGTGGATGGCTGGGAGTGAACTTCTTTCGACGGTCCAGCAGCTGGGGCAGGGAAATTTGCCTGCTAGAATCGGACGTCGGTGTACTGCTAGCAGAGTGGCCGCAAGTACTTGGCTGTGACACACCTAATTCTACACCTTCATTCCTCTCAGTGCATGTTTCAGAGAGGACTGAAGTTATAGTGGGGTTGGAGATCCCAGCTGATGCGGTGCAAGGAGAGGTCCGCTTTGTTCTTTGGTGTGGGTCTTTGAGGTAGGCTTGCCAACGAGCTGCATGGCAGGTCAACATATGTCTGGTCAGGCATGTGGTACCCAAGCGGCTGATGTTTTGGCCACGCGATATACGCTTGAGACATATGTTGCAAACAGCAGCTGTGCGATCTGATGCACTAGCCTCAAAAAAGGCCCACACCAAGGAACTTTTTGAATGACGGGCAGAGGCAGCGCCCTGCACAGGCGGAGCTCTGCGGTGTGATTCCGTCGGTGTACTGCCCTTACGCTGGCCACCAAAGGGCATCCTGCCTCGTTGGAGATGTGCCTCCTCCTCATCCTCCTCCTCCTCCTCTCTCCTATTAGGCACCCACGTGGAGTCAGTGACCTCATCATCCCCTCCCTCCTCATCACTGGAGCCAATCTGGCAGTATGCTGCAGCTGCTGGAACATGACTGCCAGATTGGTGTCCTTCTTGAGCATCCCCTCTGTCTGCTCTCACCCTACTGCCTTCCTGTAGCTGGGTTTCATCATCAGACCCTTCGAAACGCTGGGCATCCTCCTGGAGCATGTACCCAACACTGTGCTCAAACAGTTCGGGGGACTCCTCAGGAGGAGGACATGGTGGGTCTAGGGAAGGAGTGACTGATGATGAGTCTGACATTGATACCAGGGAAGAGGACGCTTTGGCAGCTGCTTTGCCAGTACCCTGAGCCTGGGTGAGAGAGGATGAGGAGGAGGAGGAGGGCTTGGTCATCCACTCTACCAAGTCTTCGGCATGATGTGGCTCAACATGTCCAGCTGCCGAAAAGAAGGACAAGCGTGTCCCATGGCCATGTGCTGATGACAATGCACCGCGTCCACGACCAGCACTGTTGCCCCCAGACACAGAGCCTGCTTGCCCTCTTTTATTGCCTCCTGACTGTCTGCCTCTCCTTGTTTGCCTTCCAGACATTCTAATAGATGGCCTGCAGGGAGATGGGAAAAAAGCAATAAGGGCTACCTTCAGGTGTCCTTCTCTGTCCCTTTACTTAAGGATTTCTAAATATGGTTGAGGATGATTGCTTTTGCACAGAATAGCACAACGACAATTTCCCTGACTGTCCAAAAAACAAGGATTTCAAAGATGGTTGATGAAGAATGCTTTAGCACACTATAGCACAAGGAGAATTCCCCTCACTTTCCTTCTTTGTCCCTAGAAACAAGGACTTGCACAGTGAAAGAAACTGACACTCTCCCTACCTAGAGTTTTCTGTCCCTAGAAAAAATGTTTTTTTAAAGCACACTATAGCACAAGGAGAATTCACTCACTGTCCTTCCCTGTCCCTAGAAACAAGGACTTGCACAGTGAAAGAAACTGACACTCTCCCTACCTAGAGTTTTCTGTCCCTAGAAAAAATGTTTTTTTAAAGCACACTATAGCACAAGGAGAATTCACTCACTGTCCTTCCCTGTCCCTAGAAACAAGGACTTGCACAGTGAAAGAAACTGACACTCTCCCTACCTAGAGTTTTCTGTCCCTAGAAAAAATGTTTTTTTAAAGCACACTATAGCACAAGGAGAATTCACTCACTGTCCTTCCCTGTCCCTAGAAACAAGGACTTGCACAGTGAAAGAAACTGACACTCTCCCTACCTAGAGTTTTCTGTCCCTAGAAAAAATGTTTTTTTAAAGCACACTATAGCACAAGGAGAATTCACTCACTGTCCTTCCCTGTCCCTAGAAACAAGGACTTGCACAGTGAAAGAAACTGACACTCTCCCTACCTAGAGTTTTCTGTCCCTAGAAAAAATGTTTTTTTAAAGCACACTATAGCACAAGGAGAATTCACTCACTGTCCTTCCCTGTCCCTAGAAACAAGGACTTGCACAGTGAAAGAAACTGACACTCTCCCTACCTAGAGTTTTCTGTCCCTAGAAAAAATGTTTTTTTAAAGCACACTATAGCACAAGGAGAATTCACTCACTGTCCTTCCCTGTCCCTATAAACAAGGACTTGCACAGTGAAAGAAACTGACACTCTCCCTACTAGGGATGAGCTTCGTGTTCGAGTCGAACATACGTTCGACTCGAACATCGGCTGTTCAATCGTTCGACGAAGATCGAACGATTTGGGCCGTTCGCGCCAAATTCGAGTGACGCGAACGGCCCACAATGCACTACGCCATCGCAGTGTCATCCAGGCGCTGTGATTGGCCAAGCATGCACTGTGACCCCGCATGCTTGGCCAATCACAGCGCCGGCAGCGAGGAGAGCAATGATTGGCCACAGGCAGGATGCCTGTGGCCAATTATTGCTGAGGGTGTTTAGTACACGCCCCACACTATAAAAGGCCGCCAGCACGGCGGCCTAGTGTAGTGTGTTCCGGAGCAGGGAAAGACAAGCATAGGCAGGGACAGTGACATTTATTTCTTTCTTGCTTAACCTGGATTCCTTTAGTTTAGGGAAAGAGAAGGATAGGTAGGGAGAGTGTCAGTGTGTTTTACTGTGCGAGTCCTTGTTTCTAGGGACAAAGAAGGAAAGTGAGGGGATTTCTCCTTGTGCTATAGTGTGCTTTAAAAAAACATTTTTTCTAGGGACAGAAAACTGTAGGTAGGGAGAGTGTCAGTTTCTTTCACTGTGCCCGTCCTTGTTTCTAGGGACAAAGAAGGAAAGTGAGGGGAATTCTCCTTGTGCTATAGTGTGCTTTAAAAAAACATTTTTTCTAGGGACAGAAAACTGTAGGTAGGGAGAGTGTCAGTTTCTTTCACTGTGCCAGTCCTTGTTTCTAGGGACAAAGAAGGAAAGTGAGGGGATTTCTCCTTGTGCTATAGTGTGCTTTAAAAAAACATTTTTTCTAGGGACAGAAAACTGTAGGTAGGGAGAGTGTCAGTTTCTTTCACTGTGCCAGTCCTTGTTTCTAGGGACAAAGAAGGAAAGTGAGGGGAATTCTCCTTGTGCTATAGTGTGCTTTAAAAAAACATTTTTTCTAGGGACAGAAAACTGTAGGTAGGGAGAGTGTCAGTTTCTTTCACTGTGCCAGTCCTTGTTTCTAGGGACAAAGAAGGAAAGTGAGGGGAATTCTCCTTGTGCTATAGTGTGCTTTAAAAAAACATTTTTTCTAGGGACAGAAAACTGTAGGTAGGGAGAGTGTCAGTTTCTTTCACTGTGCCAGTCCTTGTTTCTAGGGACAAAGAAGGAAAGTGAGGGGATTTCTCCTTGTGCTATAGTGTGCTTTAAAAAAACATTTTTTCTAGGGACAGAAAACTGTAGGTAGGGAGAGTGTCAGTTTCTTTCACTGTACCAGTCCTTGTTTCTAGGGACAAAGAAGGAAAGTGAGGGGAATTCTCCTTGTGCTATAGTGTGCTTTAAAAAAACATTTTTTCTAGGGACAGAAAACTGTAGGTAGGGAGAGTGTCAGTTTCTTTCACTGTGCCAGTCCTTGTTTCTAGGGACAAAGAAGGAAAGTGAGGGGAATTCTCCTTGTGCTATAGTGTGCTTTAAAAAAACATTTTTTCTAGGGACAGAAAACTGTAGGTAGGGAGAGTGTCAGTTTCTTTCACTGTGCCAGTCCTTGTTTCTAGGGACAAAGAAGGAAAGTGAGGGGATTTCTCCTTGTGCTATAGTGTGCTTTAAAAAAACATTTTTTCTAGGGACAGAAAACTGTAGGTAGGGAGAGTGTCAGTTTCTTTCACTGTGCCAGTCCTTGTTTCTAGGGACAAAGAAGGAAAGTGAGGGGAATTCTCCTTGTGCTATAGTGTGCTTTAAAAAAAAAATTTTTCTAGGGACAGAAAACTGTAGGTAGGGAGAGTGTCAGTTTCTTTCACTGTGCCAGTCCTTGTTTCTAGGGACAAAGAAGGAAAGTGAGGGGAATTCTCCTTGTGCTATAGTGTGCTTTAAAAAAACATTTTTTCTAGGGACAGAAAACTGTAGGTAGGGAGAGTGTCAGTTTCTTTCACTGTGCCAGTCCTTGTTTCTAGGGACAAAGAAGGAAAGTGAGGGGAATTCTCCTTGTGCTATAGTGTGCTTTAAAAAAACATTTTTTCTAGGGACAGAAAACTGTAGGTAGGGAGAGTGTCAGTTTCTTTCACTGTGCCAGTCCTTGTTTCTAGGGACAAAGAAGGAAAGTGAGGGGAATTCTCCTTGTGCTATAGTGTGCCAAAGCATTCCTCATCAACCATCTTTGAAATCCTTGTTTTTTGGACAGTCAGGGAAATTGTCGTTGTGCTATTCTGTGCAAAAGCAATAATCCTCAACCATATTTAGAAATCCTTAAGTAAAGGGACAGAGAAGGACACCTGAAGGTAGCCCTTATTGCTTTTTTCCCATCTCCCTGCAGGCCATCTATTAGAATGTCTGGAAGGCAAACAAGGAGAGGCAGACAGTCAGGAGGCAATAAAAGAGGGCAAGCAGGCTCTGTGTCTGGGGGCAACAGTGCTGGTCGTGGACGTGGTGCATTGTCATCAGCACATGGCCATGGGACACGCTTGTCCTTCTTTTCGGCAGCTGGACATGTTGAGCCACATCATGCCGAAGACTTGGTAGAGTGGATGACCAAGCCCTCCTCCTCCTCCTCATCCTCTCTCACCCAGGCTCAGGGTACTGGCAAAGCAGCTGCCAAAGCGTCCTCTTCCCTGGTATCAATGTCAGACTCATCATCAGTCACTCCTTCCCTAGACCCACCATGTCCTCCTCCTGAGGAGTCCCCCGAACTGTTTGAGCACAGTGTTGGGTACATGCTCCAGGAGGATGCCCAGCGTTTCCAAGGGTCTGATGATGAAACCCAGCTACAGGAAGGCAGTAGCGTGAGAGCAGACAGAGGGGATGCTCAAGAAGGACACCAATCTGGCAGTCATGTTCCAGCAGCTGCAGCATACTGCCAGATTGGCTCCAGTGATGAGGAGGGAGGGGATGATGAGGTCACTGACTCCACGTGGGTGCCTAATAGGAGAGAGGAGGAGGAGGAGGATGAGGAGGAGGCACATCTCCAACGAGGCAGGATGCCCTTTGGTGGCCAGCGTAAGGGCAGTACACCGACGGAATCACACCGCAGAGCTCCGCCTGTGCAGGGCGCTGCCTCTGCCCGTCATTCAAAAAGTTCCTTGGTGTGGGCCTTTTTTGAGGCTAGTGCATCAGATCGCACAGCTGCTGTTTGCAACATATGTCTCAAGCGTATATCGCGTGGCCAAAACATCAGCCGCTTGGGTACCACATGCCTGACCAGACATATGTTGACCTGCCATGCAGCTCGTTGGCAAGCCTACCTCAAAGACCCACACCAAAGAACAAAGCGGACCTCTCCTTGCACCGCATCAGCTGGGATCTCCAACCCCACTATAACTTCAGTCCTCTCTGAAACATGCACTGAGAGGAATGAAGGTGTAGAATTAGGTGTGTCACAGCCAAGTACTTGCGGCCACTCTGCTAGCAGTACACCGACGTCCGATTCTAGCAGGCAAATTTCCCTGCCCCAGCTGCTGGACCGTCGAAAGAAGTTCACTCCCAGCCATCCACATGCCCAGCGGTTGAATGCTAGCTTGGCTAAATTGCTAGCGCTTCAACTGCTGCCTTTTCAGTTGGTAGACTCGGCCCCCTTCCGTGAGTTTGTGCAATGTGCGGTTCCTCAGTGGCAGGTTCCCAAACGCCACTTTTTCTCACGGAAGGCTATTCCGGCTCTCTACCGGCATGTGGAAGGCAATGTCTTGGCCTCGCTGGACAGGGCGGTCAGCGGTAAGGTGCATATTACCGCTGACTCATGGTCCAGCAGGCATGGACAGGGACGTTACCTTTCTTTCACGGCCCATTGGGTCACTCTTTTGGCAGCTGGGAAGGATGCAGGACAAGGTGCAGTAGTGTTGGAGGTTGTTCCACCGCCACGCCTCCAAAATGCTACTACTGGTTGTGACACACCTCTCTCCTCCACCCCCTCCTCTTCTTCTTCCTCCATGGCCTCTTCCTGTGGTTTGTCCTATGAACCAGCGGTGCTCCGTAGCCGTTCACGGGGCTACGCAAGTACGCAGGCAAAAAGATGCCATGCCGTGCTTGCGCTGGTGTGTTTGGGGGACAGAAGCCACACTGGGGCAGAGGTCCTGTCTGCTCTGCAGGGCCAGGCCGAGAGGTGGTTGACGCCACGCCAGCTTAAGCCAGGAATGGTGGTTTGCGACAATGGCACCAACCTCCTCTCCGCCCTCCGACAGGGACAACTGACCCATGTGCCCTGTGTGGCTCACGTCCTTAACCTGGTGGTGCAGCGGTTCTTGGGCAGGTACCCGGGCTTACAGGATGTCCTGAGGCAGGCCAGGAAAGTCTGTGTGCATTTCCGCAGATCTTATAATGCCAGTGCTCGCCTGGCTGAGCTGCAAAAGGAGTTGAACCTGCCCAAGAACCGCCTTATATGTGACATGCCCACCAGGTGGAACTCAACGTTGGCCATGCTGCAGCGGCTGCACACGCAGCAGAGGGCCATCAATGAGTACCTGTGCGACTACGGCACCAGGACAGGGTCAGGGGAGCTTGGTTTTTTTTCTCCACGCCAGTGGGGCATGATCAGGGATGCATGCACTGTCCTGGCACCATTTGAGGAGGCCACGAGGATGGTGAGCAGTGACAGTGCATGCATCAGTGACACTGTACCTCTTGTCCACCTGTTGGAGCACACGCTGCGTGGAATAATGGACAGGGCACTTGAGGCAGAACAGAGGCAGGAAGAGGAGGACTTCCTTGCCTCTCAAGGCCCCCTTTACCCAGACAGTGTTCCTTCTGTCCCACCCATCGCACAGGAAGAGGAAGAGGAGGAGGAGGAGGAGGAGGAGGAGGAGGATTGTGTCAGCATGGAGGTGGAGGCTGGCACTCAGCATCATCAGCAGCAGTCTTTTAGGGATGATTTACAGTCCCAAGAAACCAGTGGACTTGTACGTGGCTGGGAGGAGGTGGCTGCGGATCATGTCGTCCTTAGTGACCCAGAGGACTCCGGAGCGAATGCCTCAGCAAACCTACGCTGCATGGCCTCCCTGATCCTGCAAAGTCTGCGGAAGGATCCTCGTATTCTTCGGATCAAGGAGAGGGACCATTACTGGCTGGCCACTCTCCTTGATCCACGGTACAAGGGTAAGGTTGCGGACCTTATGTTACCTTCGCAGAGGGAGCAGAGGATGAGACAACTCCGGGAGGCCTTGCAGAAAGGTCTGTGCAACGCGTTCCCAGAGACTGGGAGGTTACAAACTCCTGGTCCTGGACAACGAGTTGCTGAGGCTTCGGCCAGTCAAAGAAGGGGCGGTGGGGAAGGTGGCCGTCTGACCGATGCGTTCAGACAATTCTTTAGTCCGCAGCCCCAAAGTATGATCGGTTCCAGCAACCATCGCCAGCGTCTGATAAACATGGTGCAGGAATATCTAGGGGCAAGGTCAGACTTGGACACCTTCCCCACCGAAAATCCTCTGGCTTACTGGGTCTTGAGGATGGATCACTGGCCAGAGCTTGCACAGTATGCAATTGAGCTACTGGCCTGTCCTGCATCCAGCGTTCTTTCGGAACGCACATTCAGTGCTGCTGGAGGATTTGTCACGGATCACAGGGTGCGCCTGTCCACCGACTCGGTTGATCGACTGACTTTCATCAAGATGAACCAGTCTTGGATCACCACCAGCTACCACACACCTGATGCTGATATAACAGACTAATTGATTTTAACATGTCACATCCCTTCAAGACTGATGCTGATGCTGAGTGCCTGTGCTGTTATGTTGACTGGCTATCCTCCTCCTCCGAGTCCTCAATGATACGATTGATGATGATAGCTTGGAAGATCATTTTTGTTTATGGGTGCCGCCACCAGTGGCTAAGGCCCAATTTTTCAGCCCCTGTTTTACAGGGGCATGTAATTACAATTTTTTTAGCAATAATTTGCCATAGGGCTCATTGCTGTGCTCCAAGTACAGTATCTGTGAGGGGTTGGAGTGTTGTGGCACCAGTGCCTAAGGCCCAATTTTTCAGCCCCTGTTTAACAGGGGCGTGTCATTACAATTTTTGAAGCAATACTTTGCAACAGGGCTCATTGCTGTGCTCCAAGTAACGTATCTGTGAGGGGTTGTAGTGTTGTGCCACCAGTTCCTAAGGCCCAATTTTTCAGCCCCTGTTCAACAGGGGCATGCAATTACAATTCTTGATCTAATAATTCACAGCAGGGCCCATTGCTGCACCCACCAAGAGTAACTCTGAGGGCTTACAGTGTTGTGGCAACGCCACCACCACCACCACCACCACCACGAAAGGCCCAATTTTTCAGCCCCTGTTCAAAAGGGGCATGTAATTACAATTCTTGATCTAATAATTCACAGCAGGGCCCATTCCTGCACCCACCAAGAGTAACTCTGAGGGCTTACAGTGTTGTGGCAACACCACCACCACCACCACCACCACGAAAGGCCCAATTTTTCAGCCCCTGTTCAACAGGGGCATGCAATTACAATTCTTGATCTAATAATTCACAGCAGGGCCCATTGCTGCACCCACCAAGAGTAACTGTCAGGGCTTACAGTGTTGTGGCACCAGCACCACCATCAAAGGCCCAATTTTTACTACCACTGTTCAACAATTATATGTAATTAAAATTCCTGATATAATAGTTGACAGCAGGGCGTTCCAGCACCAACCAAGAGTAACTGTGAGTGCTTACAGTGTTGTGCCAACACCAACAACTAAGGGGCCTATTTCTGCAGAGTATATACGGCAGGTCCCTACTTTCAAACATCCAACTTACAAACGACTCCTACTTGCAAACGCAAGAAGACAACAGGAAGTGAGAGGAAATCTACCACTAGGAAGGAAAATTCTCTCCTGTAAGAATAAATATGGGAGAAAGGTGTCTCCTCTGTACTGATGCTTTATCAGCAATCCTTGTTTCAAGAAAAACACCACATTTCAAAAACAGTTGTCATTGGGACGGAAAGTGAGGTGAAATGTTCTGAACAGGGGCACAGACAGCAAAACAAATGTTACAGGGGTGATAACCCTTACCTATGTTTTCCAAAAAGTTTAAAAATAGATTTTTGGGCTGGAGCTACACTTCAACAATGTACCTGTTCAAAATTACAAACAGATTCTACATAAGAACAAACCTACAGTCCCTGTCTTGTATGCACCGCCTGTATACGGCTGTTCAGAGTATATAGGGCCTTTTTTATTTTATGTGCGGGGTTCCCCTTAATATCCATACAAGACCCAAAGGGGCTGGTAATGGGCTGGGGTAGGGGGGGGGGGGTCATGGGGTAGCTATGCCATTTTTCTTAAAGATTTTCATCCATATTACCGGGACCAGACATTACATTAAAGCCGCAAGCAGTTTTAAATGGCTTTTTTTTCCTTTAGAAGTGTCATTTTGTGCAGGGACAGTTCTAAACACGGGAAACACGTGGCACTTCACAGGCATACTTTAGACACCCCCCAGGTACGATATTTAAAGGAATATTTGACTTTTTTTTTTCACTTTATGCATCATTAAAATGACTGCTCCCGAAAAACGACCGTTATTAAAACTTCTTTTTGCATTGATACATGTCCCCTGGTGCAGAACCCGGGTTCCCAAACCCTTTTTAGGACAATAACATGCATAATAGTTGTTATAATTACCACTTTAGAATTCGAACGTTCGCATCCATTGTATTTAATAGGGTTCTAATGTTCGTACGAACTTTCGGTCCGTTCGCGGGTTCTGGTGCGAACCGAACCCGGGGGTGTTCGGCTCATCACTACTCCCTACCTAGAGTTTTCTGTCCCTAGAAAAAATGTTTTTTTAAAGAACACTATAGCACAAGGAGAATTCACTCACTGTCCTTCCCTGTCCCTAGAAACAAGGACTTGCACAGTGAAAGAAACTGACACTCTCCCTACCTAGAGTTTTCTGTCCCTAGAAAAAATGTTTTTTTAAAGCACACTATAGCACAAGGAGAATTCACTCACTGTCCTTCCCTGTCCCTAGAAACAAGGACTTGCACAGTGAAAGAAACTGACACTCTCCCTACCTAGAGTTTTCTGTCCCTAGAAAAAATGTTTTTTTAAAGCACACTATAGCACAAGGAGAATTCACTCACTGTCCTTCCCTGTCCCTAGAAACAAGGACTTGCACAGTGAAAGAAACTGACACTCTCCCTACCTAGAGTTTTCTGTCCCTAGAAAAAATGTTTTTTTATAGCACAAGGAGAATTCACTCACTGTCCTTCCCTGTCCCTAGAAACAAGGACTTGCACAGTGAAAGAAACTGACACTCTCCCTACCTAGAGTTTTCTGTCCCTAGAAAAAATGTTTTTTTAAAGCACACTATAGCACAAGGAGAATTCACTCACTGTCCTTCCCTGTCCCTAGAAACAAGGACTTGCACAGTGAAAGAAACTGACACTCTCCCTACCTAGAGTTTTCTGTCCCTAGAAAAAATGTTTTTTTAAAGCACACTATAGCACAAGGAGAATTCACTCACTGTCCTTCCCTGTCCCTAGAAACAAGGACTTGCACAGTGAAAGAAACTGACACTCTCCCTACCTAGAGTTTTCTGTCCCTAGAAAAAATGTTTTTTTAAAGCACACTATAGCACAAGGAGAATTCACTCACTGTCCTTCCCTGTCCCTAGAAACAAGGACTTGCACAGTGAAAGAAACTGACACTCTCCCTACCTAGAGTTTTCTGTCCCTAGAAAAAATGTTTTTTTAAAGCACACTATAGCACAAGGAGAATTCACTCACTGTCCTTCCCTGTCCCTAGAAACAAGGACTTGCACAGTGAAAGAAACTGACACTCTCCCTACCTAGAGTTTTCTGTCCCTAGAAAAAATGTTTTTTTAAAGCACACTATAGCACAAGGAGAATTCACTCACTGTCCTTCCCTGTCCCTAGAAACAAGGACTCGAACAGTAAAATACACTGACACTCTCCCTACCTATCCTTCTCTTTCCCTAAACTAAAGGAATCCAGGTTAAGCAAGAAAGAAATAAATGTCACTGTCCCTGCCTATGCTGCTCTTTCCCTGCTCCGGAACACACTACACTAGGCCGCCGTGCTGGCGGCCTTTTATAGTGTGGGGCGTGTACTAAACACCCTCAGCAATAATTGGCCACAGGCATCCTGCCTGTGGCCAATCATTGCTCTCCTCGCTGCCGGCGCTGTGATTGGCCAAGCATGCGGGGTCACAGTGCATGCTTGGCCAATCACAGCGCCTGGATGACACTGCGATGGCGTAGTGCATTGTGGGCCGTTCGCGTCACTCGAATTTGGCGCGAACGGCCCAAATCGTTCGATCTTCGTCGAACGATCGAACAGCCGATGTTCGAGTCGAACGTATGTTCGACTCGAACACGAAGCTCATCCCTACTCCACATCCTCAGGTTGTGGTTTCCTCAATTCCCCTTCTTTCTGAGGTGTGGGGTTCCTGGTGTCCTCAGACGTCCCAAGTCTTTTCTCCCCTATCAGAATGAAACAAAAGGTATACTTAGCACACAGATATTTGAGGCCAGAAATAGGAATATGAAACATTGCTTGGAAGTGTGGTACAATTGTTTTGGCAGAGTTCCAAGCTAAAGACATGATTGTTTCCCTTACCAAAACTGGAATACTTACCGTATATACTCGAGTATAAGCCGAGGTACCTAATTTTACCACAAAAAAACTGGGAAAACTTTTTGCTTAGAGTATAAGCCGAGGGTGAGAATGCAGCAGCTACTGTAAGCGGAAATAAGGGTCAACAATGCCAATTTGCAGCTTCACTGTGCCATACCTCACTGTGCCCATTGCAGTCTCACTGTGCCCATTGCATTCTCACTGTGCCCATTGCAGTCTCACTGTGCCATACGGTACTCACTGTGCCCGAGTACCTGCATTCTTGACAGGCGTCCATTTTTTTAAAGTCGCGGCTTTCTCCTGTCGTTCCGTTCTGTGATAGGCATTTGACACTGTGTTCCGCCTATCACGGAGGTCCGCTCATCCTCGGACTCAGTTTCCCAGCAGACACTGTGTTCAGTGTTCCGCCAATCACGGACATTCTTTCATCCTCGAACAAGAGAACATCCGCGATTGGCGGAACACTGAACACTGTGTCTGCTGGGAAACTGTCCGAGGATGAGAGGACCTCCGTGATAGGCGGAGCACAGTGTCAAATGCCCATCACGGAACGGAACGCCAGGAGGAAGCCGCGACTTTTAAAAAATGGACGC
Organism: Rana muscosa; assembly: GCA_029206835.1. Lineage (NCBI taxonomy): Eukaryota > Metazoa > Chordata > Amphibia > Anura > Ranidae > Rana > Rana muscosa. The sequence continues at coordinate 288,521,978 of CM055124.1, forward strand.
CTGGCAAGAATTCAGGTACTGACTCGAGTATAAGCCAAGGGGGGTATTTTCAGCCCTAAAAAAAGGGCTGAAAAATTCAGCTTATACTCGAGTATATACGGTACCTTTTTTGGACAAGTTTCACACATGGAGACACCCCAATTATCCACTGGAGCACCTGTGTGGGACACCCTAAAAAGGTTGTTCTAGTGCTCCTGAGTCCAGATGTGTAAACAGCTGCGGAGTGTCCTCTCCTTACACTGAATCAAGTTTGCATTTCATTCTAGTTACAAACACATCTAGACAACAATGTACTAAACAAATTTTAATACAAATAGGCATGACGTCTGGCTTCTGCCGGAGAGACAGATTTTTTTGGAACTGGGGCTCTATCGATATGTGCCCCCCCGTCTAAATGTGGCCATGCATGCGCATAACGGAAGGACACTCCAGCTGAGTTGCCGATCAGCTGGATTGACGTCCCTTAGCGCATGCGCACATCGTAGGAGCATTTTTTCACCAGGAGATACCATTTCTCGGCCACAATTTAATGCTATGCAAACAGCGGAGGGACACCGTATTTGTCATTTTGTGCCTCGCTGTTGCGCCGCGGGTTTACAGCGAGGCACAATCTGACATGTACGGTGTCCCTCCGCCCTTTGGATAGCTTTCATTTGTGCCCGTGAAATAGTATCGTCTGTCGAAAAAAAAACTCCTACGATGTGTGCATCGGCAACTCAGCTGGAGTGCCCTTCCGTTCTGCGCATGCGCTGGCACTTTGACGGAGGACACATATAGATAGAACACCGGCCAATGTCTCCCAACATTCCGCCCGTGAGTCAGGGGCTTAACAATGACACTGGATATATGTAATATAGGTAAGGGAAGTCTATGGTTACTTTATGGTCCAAAAAGGATATTTATGACATTTAGTTATCTTTACTTTAAAGGATAAAATAGTCTCTCCCTATGACTCCTAATTGAGGATTACATGAAAAAAAAAAACACTTTTCATTAACATATATAGCTGGTAAGCAGTCTTAATTTAGTTGACGAAAATATTTTCGTCTACTAAATTAACACTATTTTAGTCAACTAAAATACAACTAAAATGAAAACATTTCAGATCACTAAAAAAAATAAAAAATAAAACCAAATTGCATTTTAGTCTATGACTTAGACCCCTTTCACACTGGGGCGTTTTTCAGGCGCTTTTGGGCTAAAAATAGTGCCTGTAAAGCACCTAAAAAAACGGCCTCCCTGCAGTTTCAATGTGAAAGCCCGGGTATTGTTTTGTTATTAGATCCTAAAGCTGCCTCTACTTCATCTGGTTGTTTTCCCAGCTTCCTATCTAGTGGCCAGACATTTACAGTGTTATTAAAAAAGATGGAGCAGATTTCAACTTTTTATTTCAAACCAACTGTAAGGGATAGAAGCACATTCCACCGTAGGTGTGCGCAGCCTATTACATTAGGGTGTGCACCCCAAAGCTCAAACACACGCTACCGATCACTCACCATGTTCATTCAGAAAGGGAAGGGGCTGATAAATACATATTTATCAGCCCCTTCCTTCACTCATCCTAAAACATCCCCGCAGCAGGAGAGGAAAGGAAGGAAGCTGGTAGTGCTCCAGAAGGAAGGGGGGAGCCAGGGCAGTAGGTTGGGATCTGTGCTGCACTGGGGGATTAGGGTATGCCTGGACACACCAGGCACACCCTGTGCGCACGCCTACGCATTCCACACATCACTGGATAGAGGAAGGTTCAAAGTTTTACGGTCCTTATCGTTGTATGCACTCAATATGAGCACCATGTGTTACGTGACAAACATCAAAACGGTAGACCATTTCTTGCCACACACAAATCAACTGGTCGCTAGTTACTGAATTCACAGCTTTAGCAATTCGATGTCTCAGATCTTGAAGAGTAGCAGTCATAGGTGGGACAAACAACCCTCCGTTTATCTATCTTCACAGATAAAAATTGCAGGGGGTAAGGTCCGGTGACCTGGGAAGCCACAGACAATGAACAAGATCTTGTTGTCCACCTCATCCAATCCATCCTTCTGGAATGGTGCCGTTCAGATATCGTCGGGCCTCTAAGTGGAAGTAGGGTTGCCACCTCATCCCCTTACACCTGAACACATATTAATTACACAGGTTCTGTGGCTGATTAACCACTTAAGCCCCGGACCATTTGGTAGCTAAAGGACCAGAGGTGAATTCAGAATTTTGCACTGCGCTACTTTAACTGTAAATTGTGCGGACATGCAATGTTGTACCCAAACGAAATTTGCGTCCTTTTCTTCCCACAAATAGAGATTTCTTTTAATGGTATTTGATTGCCTCTGCGATTTTTCTTTTTTGCGATATAAACGGAAAAAGACCGAAAATTTTGAAAAAAAATGATATTTTCTACTTTTTGTTATAAGAAAAATCGAATAAACTCAATTTTAGTCATACATTTAGGCCAAAATGTATTCAGCCACATGTCTTTAGTAAAAAAAATGTCAATAAGCGTATATTTATTGGTTTGCGCAAAAGTTATAGCGTTTACAAACTAGGGTACATTTTCTGGAATTTACACAGCTTTAAATTTATGACTGCCTATATCATTTCTTGAGGTGCTAAAATGGCAGGGCAGTACAAAACCCCCCCAAATGACCCCATTTTAGAAAGTAGACACCCCAAGGAAATTGCTGAGAGGCATGTTGAGCCCATTGAATATTTTTTTTTTTGTCCCAAGTGATTGAATAATGACAAAAAAAAAAAAAAAAAAATTACAAAAAGTTGTCACTAAATGATATATTGCTCACACATGCCATGGTAATATGTGGAATTGCACCCCAAAATACATTCTGCTGCTTCTCCTGAGTACGGGGATACCACATGTGTGGGACTTTTTAGGAGCCTAGCCACGTACGGGACCCCGGAAACCAAGCACCGCCTTCAGGATTTCTAAGGGCGCAAATTTTTGATTTCACTCCTCACTACCTATCACAGTTTTGAAGGCCATAAAATGCCAAAATAGCACAAAACCCCCCCAAATGACCCCATTTTAGAAAGTAGACACCCCAAGGAAATTGCTGAGAGGCCTGTTGCGCCCATTGAATATTTTTTTTTTTTGTCCCAAGTGATTGAATAATGACAAAAAAAAAAAAATTACAAAAAGTTGTCACTAAATGATATATTGCTCACACATGCCATGGTTATATGTGGAATTGCACCCCAAAATACATTCTGCTGCTTCTCCTGAGTATGGGGATACCACATGTGTGGGACTTTTTAGGAGCCTAGCCACGTACGGGACCCCGGAAACCAAGCACCGCCTTCAGGATTTCTAGGCACAAATTTTTGATTTGACTCCTCACTACCTATCACAGTTTCGAAGGCCATAAAATGCCAAAATAGCACAAACCCCCCCAAATGACCCCATTTTGGAAAGTAAACACCCCAAGCTGTTTGCTGAGAGGCATGGTGAGTATTTTACAGCTCTCATTTGTTTTTGAAAATTAAGAAAGAACATTTTTTTTTTTCTTTTTTTTTTTCAATTTTCAAAACTTTGTGACAAAAAGCGAGATCTGCAAAATACTCACCATACCTCTCAGCAAATAGCTTGGGGTGTCTACTTTCCAAAATTGGGTCATTTGGGGGGGTTTTGTGCCATCTGGGCATTCCATGGCCTCCGAAACTGTGATAGGCAGTGAGAAGTGAAATCAAAAATTGACACCCTTAGAAAGCCTGAAGGCAGTGCTTGGTTTTTGGGGTCCCGTACGCGGCTAGGCTCCCAAAAAGTCTCACACATGTGGTATCCCCGTACTCAGGAGAAGCAACAGAATGTATTTTGGGGTGTAATTCCACATATGCCCATGGCATGTTTGAGCAATATATCATTTAGTGACAACTTTGTGCAAAAAAAAAAAAAAAAAAAATTATTTTTTCCGCAACTTGTGTCAACATATAAAATATTCCATGGACTCGACATGCCTCTCAGTATATAGCTTGGGGTGTCTACTTTCCAAAATGGGGTCATTTGGGGGGGTTTTGAACTGTTCTGGCATTTTATACACAACATTAGGAAGCTTACATCCACTCTTCTAACCACTTGAAGACAAAGCCCTTTTTGACACTTTTTGTTTACATGAAAACATATTTTTTTTTGCAAGAAAATTATGTTGAACCCCCAAACATTATATATATTTTTAAAGCAAAGGCCCTACAGAATAAAATGGTGGGTGTTGCATTTTTTTTTTCTACACAGTATTTGCGCAGCGATTTTTCAAACGCATTTTTTGGGGAAAAAATATACTTTTTTTAATTTTAATGCACTAAAACACACTATATTGCCCAAATGTTTGATGAAATAAAAAAGATTATCTTAGGCCGAGTACATAGATACCAAACACGACATGCTTTAAAATTTCGCACAAACGCGCATTGGCGACAAACTACATACATTTTTAAAAGCCTTTAAAAGCATTTACAGGTTACCCCGTTAGATTTACAGAGGAGGTCTACTGCTAAAATTACTGCCCTCGATCTGACCTTCGCGGTGATACCTCACATGCATGGTGCAATTGCTGTTTACATATGACGCCAGACCGACGCTTGCGTTCGCCATTGGGCAAGAGCAGGGCAGGACAGGGGTGCTTTTTTTTTTTTTTTATTATTAATTTTGCTTTTTTATTTTATTTTTAAACTGTTGCTTCCATATTTATTTATTTTTTATCACTTTTATTGTTATCTCAGGGAATGTAAATATCCCCTATGATAGCAATAGGTAATGACAGGTACTCTTTTTTGAAAAAACTGGGGTCTATTGGACCCTAGATCTTTCCTCTGCCCTCAAAGCATCTGACCACACCAAGATCGGTGTGATAAAAGGCTTTCCCAATTTCCCAATGGCGCTTTTTATATCCGGGGGGGGACATTCCCTCCCACTGCTTGTAAAAGCAGTCCAGAGGCTAATTAGCCACTAGGATTGCTTTTACATGAAAGCCGGCCGCTGGCTGAAAAGAATGATACCAAGATGATGCCTAAACCTGCAGGCATCATTCTGGTATAAACATTCAAAGTCCAGCAACATACCAGTACGTTGCTGGTCCTTGTTGGACATGTATTGTAATCTTTTTTTTCATGCAGCCTGTTGGCTGAACGAAAAAAAAAGATTGATCGGTGGGTATGCCCACCATTAGAATACCGCCCTTCATCCACCCACTTCTAATGATGGGCATACATGCACCATTTATATATGCCGAAGCATGGGGGCATCTTCTCGCAAAAGTTATGCCGCGTACACATGGTCAGACTTTTCCACGGGCAAGCCTCCGTCGGAATTTCGACCGTATGTACGCGGCATTAGGAGCAAAATCGCTCCTCCGCTCCTGCTGCACCAATGCTTCGGCATATATGCTTTTTTTTTTTAACTGTGGTGGTGAAATCACCTCCTACAGCACTGGAGTCGCAGGGATCAGGCCTGTCTCTGCGAACGCTGCAGTTATGTGTGTTGTGTTTTGCAAGTGACAGTGATCGATCGATACTGCACTTGGGTGGCCTGGGCTGGACAGAGGGGCAAAACGCAGGTGCCAGCAGGTATCTGGGCTGATCCCGCTAACACTGCGTTTTTGGGAACCCTAAACTGCTGGGGACGCTAGTATAGATCTGATCAGATCAGATATTGAGCTGATCAGATACTATACCACTAAGGGGGGTGTATGCTTCACGCGTGGGTGTTAGCGCTACTGGCACTAACCTGACGCTGCCTGGGGTGTGACGCAGACCCTCTCTGACGCTAAAACCTAATTGATATCACCCGCCGGGCGATCAGGGGGTTAAACCTTTATTGGGTTATATACGGCGGGTGCCCTGACACTATAAAAAGCAAACTAACTAACCAGCGTCACCCGTAACACTTATATGATGATCACTGGTGAAAGGGTTAACTAGGGGCAATTAGGGGGTTAAAACCTTTATTAGGTAATATATGGGGGTACCTGACGCTATATAAAAACCTGACGGCGAACCTAAAAAAAAATTACTGGCTACCTATCGGCATCACCGACACTAAGACAACGATCATAAAAACGATCGCTTAGCGACAGTGGTGATAGGGGGTGAAAGGGTTACCTGGGGGGCGATCAGGGGGTTAAACCTTTATTAGATAATATATGGGGGTACCTGACGCTATAAAAACCTGCGGCGAACCTAAAAAAAATTACTGGCTACCGATCAGCATCACCGACGCTAAGACATCGATCAGAAAAATGATCGCATAGCGACGGCGGTGCTAGGGGGTGAAAGGGTTACCTGGGGGGTGATCAAGGGGGTTAAACCTTTATTAGGTAATATATGGGGGTACCCGACGCTATAAAAACCTGCGGCGAACCTAAAAAAAATTACTGGCTACCGATCAGCATCGCCGACGCTAAGACATCGATCAGAAAAATTATCGCCTAGTGACAGTGGTGATAGGGGGTGAAAGGGTTACCTGGGGGGCGATCAAGGGGGTTAAACCTTTATTAGGTAATATATGGGGGTACCCGACGCTATAAAAACCTGCGGCGAACCTAAAAAAAATTACTGGCTACCGATCAGCATCGCCGACGCTAAGACATCGATCAGAAAAATTATCGCTTAGTGACAGTGGTGATAGGGGGTGAAAGGGTTACCTGGGGGCGATCAAGGGGGTTAAACCTTTATTAGGTAATATATGGGGGTACCCGACGCTATAAAAACCTGCGGCGAACCTAAAAAAAATTACTGGCTACCGATCAGCATCACCGACGCTAAGACATCGATCAGAAAAATGATCGCATAGCGACGGTGGTGCTAGGGGGTGAAAGGGTTACCTGGGGGGTGATCAAGGGGGTTAAACCTTTATTAGGTAATATATGGGGGTACCCGACGCTATAAAAACCTGCGGCGAACCTAAAAAAAATTACTGGCTACCGATCAGCATCACCGACGCTAAGACATCGATCAGAAAAATGATCGCATAGCGACGGCGGTGCTAGGGGGTGAAAGGGTTATCTGGGGGGTGATCAGGGGGTTAAACCTTTATTAGGGGGGTTAGGGGGCTACACTGGACCTAAAACTAAATGTAGTGACACTTTTACAGTCACAAATGTCACTGATTGCAGTGATCACTAAATAAATGGTCACTGCAATCAGTAACACTGTGACTGGGGGCTGGGGGGTGATCTGGGGGGTGATCTGGGGGTGTCTGGGGGGGCCTGGGGGGGCAATTTATGTGCCTATGTGTCCTGGTGTCAGTGTGCTGTTTTGTGTACTAACCTGCATCTTCTCCTGTACGGCGCTCGGTATATGTGAGCGCCGCAGGAGAGATGACATCACTTCCTCCTGCCTGGCAGGCAGGGGAAGCTCTCTCATTCGCCGGGAGCGATCGCGAGGGGGTGGCCGGAATCGAACGGCCGTCCCCTCATGCCGGATCGCTCCCGAAGGTAAAACGACCACCCACTGTAAAGAAGGGGGGTCCGATCGGACCCCCCAACTATACAAAGGCAATCACGTATATGTACGTGATTCTGCCTGTCGGTGCCATTCTGCCGACGTATATTTACAGTGGGCGGTCGTTAAGTGGTTAAGGTGGTAATTAAACTCACTTAGTGCCTTATCTGCATTAAATTAGCCTCAAAACCTTCGGGTTTAAAGGGGTTGTAAAGGTTTGTTTTTTAATTTTCTAAATAGTTTCCTTTAAGCTAGTGCATTGTTGGTTCACTTACCTTTTCCTTCGATTTTCCTTCTAAATGTTTTTTTTCTGTGTTTCTCACTTCCTGTTCCTCCTCAGTAAGCTTGCCCCCATCATCCGAGCCGTTCTGGCTGGTGGTTAGTCAGCGTGCTCGCCCCCTCCCTTGGGACTACATCCCTGCAGGGAGATGCTGTGTTCAGTGACTCCCTGCAGGGATGTAGTCCCAGGGGAGGGGGCGAGCAGGCTTACAGCGTCTCCCCACAGGGATGTAGTCCCGAGGGAGGGGGCGAGCTTGCTGACTAACCCCCAGCCAGAAAGGCTCGGATGATGCGTCTCCCCACAGGGATGTAGTCCCGAGGGAGGGGGCGAGCACGCTGACTAACCCCCAGCCAGAACGTCTCGGATGATGGGGGCAAGCTTACTGAGGAGGAAGAGGAAGTGAGAAATTCAGACAAAGAAAAAAAACATTTAAGCCTCGTACACACGATCGGATATCCTATGGATTCTAATCCGATATTTTTTTTCCATCGGAAATCCGATGAAGCTGACTTCCATCAGTCTTGCCTACACACCATCAGTCAAAAAACCGACCGTCCCAAACGCGGTGACGTAAAACACTCAGATGAGCCGAGAAAAATTAAGTTTAATGCTTCTGAGCATGCGTCGACTTGATTCTGAGCATGCGTGGGTTTTTTATCCGATGGACTTGCCCATAGACGATCGGAGTTTTCGATCGGTTTTTTATCCATCGGAAAAATGTAAAACATGTCCTATTTTTTAAAACCGATGGAAAAAAGACAGATGGGTCCCATACACGATCGGTTTGTCTGATGAAAACAATCCATCGGACGGTTTTCATCGGTTAAACCGATCGTGTGTACAGGGCTTCAGAAGGGAAACCGAAGGAAAAAGTGAACCAAAAATGCACTAGCTTAAAGGAACCTATTTAGAAAATAAAAAAAATAAACCTTTACAGCCCCTTTAAAGGTATGAGGTGGCAACCTTAAGTGGAAGTAAGGCGGGGCACCATCTTGCATGAAAATTAAGTCATTCTGTTATGGTCGCCAGGATGCAATGCTTGCAGTAATTGCAACTTGTACAGCTTCATATGCAGACAGTTTCCTAAGAACATGCCATACCGTTGTTTGAGGAATTCCAAGTTCAATGCTTGCCTGTGTTGTGGATTTCCTAGGGCTCCATTTGAATGCGCCTCAGACACGCTCAAATTTTTCATCTGATGACCAGTGCTTTTCCGTTTGCATAGGCAACCATCTTCAACTAATTTTTTAGGCCACTCATAAATTTGCTTATGACGAGGCGGCTGTTTGTTGAACCGACAGCTAAATTCACGTTGCACTTGAACAATGGATTCACACTTCGCAAACAACAACACACAAAACAACTTCTCCTCTGGCGTCACCATTTTCCTATAAACAAGAAACAGCGCCGCTGTGTGGCATTGAATGGAACCTCTAGACGGGCTTTTAACTTTGAACCTTCCTCTATCCAGTGATGTGTGGAATGTGCTTCTATCTCTTAGTTTGTTTAAAATATAAATGTGAAATCTGCTCTATCTTTTTGAATAACCCTGTATTGGTGACACTGGCCTACTAGGTAATGTATTTGAGGATATTGCATATAAATATATAATACAGTATCTCACAAAAGTAAGTACACCCCTCACATTTTTGAAAATATTTTATACAACCTTTTCATGTGACAACACTGAAGAAATGACACTTTGCTACAATGTAAAGTAGGGAGTGTACAGCTTGTATAACAGTGTAAATTTCCTGTCCCCTCAAAATAACTCAACACACAGCCATTAATGTTCCCGTTAGTGGGGAAAGCATACCTGTGAGAAACAGGTATGCTGTCCCCCTCCCATCCCCCCCCCCCCCCGAAAGGTGCCAAATGTGGCACCAGAGGGGGGAGGAGTACAATGAGCGCAAGTTCTACTTTTGGGTGGAACTCCGCTTTAACAAAGGGTCATGTACAGGCAGCAGACCAAGCAGCCAATTCCTCCAGTTGGGGGGGGGGTGGGGGGATGGGGTGGATGGTACGCCTGCAGAGCCGGTCCCCCACACTGCAACACAAACCCCACCAACTGCCATCCCTCCAAAAGACCCCCACTGACAGACCCACCTACGGCCCTTCCCCTACCCGACTACCGCCCCCTCCCACCACTGAGAGATCCCCTCCCCCAACCACCGCCCCCCTTTCACAGACCTTCACCACCCAACTATTGACCCCCAACACCCAAATACCACCCCCTCCCTCCACTGACAGGTCCCCAACCCCCCCCTCACCCTAACTTCATGCTACAGCCACTGTGAAATCCTCAGGAGAAAGACCAGTCGGAGTATTTGCATTCAGATGTGAGGTGCCTCCACCTCTCATGTTGCCCCTTGCCTCTTTGGGGAAGAATATAGATACCGTATTTATCAGCGTATAACAAGCGCCGGTGTACAGTGGCGTCTCCAGCTTTCATATTTAGGGGGGGCACATGGGGGGACAGGGACAAAAGTAGGGGGGCCAACTATAAAATGCAATTTATATTTATATATATATATATTGTGACAGCAGGAAGGTAAAGTCACCTGGTTGCATCCAGGGGGGTAGATATATTTCGCCCAGATTCAGGCTTTACGCCGACTTATACAACTAGGTGGAGAGTTGTATAAGGCTAGTGGGCTCATGGATGACTCATACCTCTAGGGAGAGTGTGGGGCGTCGTGCAGACAGGGAGTTGATGAGACCAGCTGAAGCTTGTCAGCTCATTTAGGCCTCTATAAGAACTCCCAGCTTCATTAGATGTTAGCTCATGCCTGGAACCAGACCTGTGTGGACTGTCTAGGGAGAGTGAACCCCTGTGCGGTGAGGCAAAGCCTGTGTGGCTATTTGTTTGGACTTTTACTAAACCAGGGACTTAGGGACTAGGACAGCACTAGGCTGATCCCAGTTGTTAGTTAGGAAACCTGTATGTTTAGTCAGAGGTCAACTTGACCAGGATTTATTTTGGTTATGTTTCTTTTGCTTTGCTGTGTTTTGTCACTGTAAATAGAAAATAAACCGCACCTTTTTGATTTTGAAAACCACAACCTCCGTTTGCTGGGCCTGTTTTGTGTGGGGAGCCCATCCCGGGGGTCACACACACCCGCTGCCGAGCTAACCCCCTCACAGTTGGTGGAGAACCAGTGGCAGTTTTTTTTAAGCCAGCATGGAGGAGATACTGAAGCAGCTGGCTCTAGCAAATGCCAATCAACAGCAGACAAATGCAGGTTTGCAAAGGAGCCTTGCAGCCCAGCAGCAGACAAACGCAACTTTGCAACAGAGTCTGGAGGCTCAGCAACGAGCCCAGCAGCAATCTGAGGCCCGCTTCATAGACCTGTTGCAGAAGCAAGAGCAGAGACTACAACAACAGATGGAAGCAGTAATGCAGCAACGTCCGCAGACCAGTGAGGAAAGCCGTCCCACTAATACCGCGTCCTTTGGGGTGAGTCGTTTATTGACAAAAATGACTGGAGAGGATGATCCAGAGGTATTTTTGACCACATTTGAAAGGACCGCTGAAAGAGAAAAGTGGCCTGAGGAGCAGTGGGCTGGACTGGTGGCTCCTCTGTTAACTGGTGAATCGCAGAAAGCTTACTATGACCTAGAGCCTAACCAAGCAAAAGACTATGTGATGCTAAAAGCTGAAATATTGGCAAGGCTGGGTGTCACCCAGGCTGTCCGGGCTCAGCGTGTGCATAACTGGACTTTCCAGCTTGGAAAACCCCCCAGGTCTCAAATGTATGATCTCATTCACCTGAGCAGAAAGTGGCTACAGCCAGAGACTTTGTCCGCACCAAAGATTGTGGAACGTGTTGTAATGGATCGGTTTTTGAGAGCTCTTCCTACTGCCATCCAAAAGTGGGTAAGCCATGGAGACCCAGAGACGGCCGATGGTCTTGTGGATCGTGTGGAGAAATACTTGGCTACAGAGAACCTGACGGCCTCTTCCAGAGACACTCGGACTTTCCACCCTAAGACCAGACCATCCCCAGGGGCGGATAAGAGGATTCCAAGGGGTGAGGGTGGAGAGAGTGAGAGGGTGGGAGCTCTACCCCAAGTTTGGCGAGAACAGCCTGGGAAATCAGCGGCTCAAGAGGCGGCAAGAAGGATCGTTTGCTACCGCTGCCGGCAAGCGGGACATATTGCAGCCAATTGCCCGGTTGTGGAGGAACCCATGCAGTGTGACTTTCTGACGGGCAGACGTCAGTCGCTGTGTGCGACAGTCGCATGCACTGCCATTCGAGGAACTGAGAAACATTTATGCAAAATGTGTGTTAATGGTAGAAATGTTGTGGTATTGCTGGATTCAGGTAGCCTTGTGACCCTGATAAAGGCTGAGTTAGTTAAAACAGAGGTCTCTGGGAATAGCAAGGTAGCTGTTATTTGTGTGCATGGGGACACCCGAGAGTATCCAGTGACTACAGTGTGTTTCGAGACCCCCAAAGGTACCCTCTCTCATCCAGTGGGCTTAGTATCTCAGTTACCGCATGACGCCATTGTGGGAAGGGATTTTCCGAAGTTCTGGGAACTGTGGGATGATCCTGAGCCCCTCACTGGTGCCCCTATGTACCAGGAATGTGATAGCCAGAACTCCCCTGAGAGTGGTGAGGACTCTCCAGAATTTCCCTTATCAGTATTGGCAGGGGAGACTCAAGAAACTGGAGAGGAGCCCACCTCCTCAGACGAAAACCTACCGTCTGTGGAGTTTTCTGATCTTGAGGTTCACAGGGAAAACTTTGCCACAGAACAGTTGAAAGACCCCGCCCTAATAAAGGCACGGGAAAACGTAGTGAAAATAGATGGTGAGTTAGTGAACCCAGATAATACCTGCACTTACCCATACTTCAGCGTAGAGAAGGACCTACTGTATCGGGTGGCAAAAAGGGCAGAAGAAACCGTTGAGCAGCTTGTGGTGCCCAAACCTTACAGGAAGTTGGTGTTGGAGTTGGCCCATGGGCACATTCTTGGAGGTCATCTGGGGACAGAGAAAACCCGAGAGAGGGTATTACAGAGATTCTATTGGCCGGGGGTGATGAAGGACGTAGAAAATTATTGTTCCTCCTGCCCTGTGTGTCAGAGGTTGGCCCCGATGCCACATTTCCGTAGCCCGCTGGTCCCTCTACCCATCATTGAGGTCCCGTTTGAGAGGATCGCCATGGATTTGGTAGGTCCTATAATCAAGTCCGCTAGGGGGCACCAGTACATATTAGTTATAATGGACTATGCCACCCGTTATCCAGAAGCGATCCCTCTCCGAAATACCTCGGCCAAAACCATAGCCAAAGAGCTATCTCTTGTTTTTAGCCGGGTGGGTATTTGTAAAGAACTGCTTACGGACCAAGGTACACCCTTTATGTCCCGGGTTATGAAAGAGCTGTGTAAATTGTTCAAAGTGACGCAATTGCGTACGTCTGTGTATCACCCCCAAACCGATGGGCTGGTTGAAAGATTCAACAAAACCCTAAAACAAATGTTGAAGAAAGTGGTGGATAGAGATGGAAAGGATTGGGACTGTTTACTTCCTTATTTGATGTTTGCTATTAGGGAGGTGCCCCAATCCTCTACGGGATTCTCCCCCTTTGAGTTACTGTATGGGAGACACCCAAGAGGGCTGTTGGATATTGCCAAGGAAACTTGGGAAAGTGAGAGTTCTCCCCACAGGAGTGTGATTGAGCATGTCGCCCTGATGCAAGATCGAATTGCACAGGTAATGCCCATCGTGAAGGAACATTTGGCCCAAGCGCAGTTGGCACAGCAGAGAGTGTACAACCGTGGAGCCAAGACCCGTACCTTTTCCCCGGGGGATAGGATATTGGTACTTGTCCCTACGGTTGAAAGTAAATTCCTTGCCAAATGGCAAGGCCCCTACGAGATAATGGAAAAAGTGAGCGAAGTGAATTACAAGGTCAGACAACCAGGAAGGCGAAAGCCCGAACAGATCTATCACGTTAATCTGTTGAAAGCCTGGAGGGATAGAGAGTCCCTAGTCGCAGACACTTGGTCACCAGCTCAAACTGGTTGCGTGATTCCTGAGGTTGGAATAGCAGCCACCTTGTCACAACCCCAACAACAGGAGGTTAAGGAGTTTGTGCTTCGCAACAAGGAGGTATTCTCTGAGCTGCCGGGACAAACATCTGGGGTAGAGCATGACATCATTACCCCGCCCGGTGAAAGGGTGAAGTTAAAACCCTATCGGATCCCAGAGGCTCGACGGGAGGCAATACGGGAGGAAGTACAGAAAATGCTGAACTTAGGGGTGATAGAGGAGTCCCAAAGTGATTGGTCTAGTCCCATCGTGTTGGTGCCTAAACCGGATGGGAGCTGGCGATTTTGTAACGATTTTCGTCAGTTGAACAAAGTTACAAAATTTGACACCTACCCCATGCCACGTATAGATGAGTTGATCGACCGGCTGGGAACAGCCCGATACATGACGACTCTTGACCTCACAAAAGGGTATTGGCAAATCCCCCTGGCCAAGTCGGCCAAAGAGAAAACCCGCATTTGTAACCCCAGACGGGGCGTTCCAATATAAAAGAATGCCGTTCGGGTTACAGAATGCGCCGGCCACATTCCAGCGGAAAATGGACCAGATGCTGAGGCCCCATCGGAAGTATGCTGCGGCTTACCTGGATGACGTAATTGTCCATAGCACAGATTGGGCCTCACATCTGCCAAAAGTGCAAGCAGTCCTGGACTCTGTTCGGGAAGCGGGGTTTACGGCTAACCCCAAGAAGTGTACCATTGGGCAGGAGGAGGCCAAATATCTTGGGTACACCATTGGGAGGGGAGTAATAAAACCCCAACTCAACAAAGTCGAGGCCATCCAGAGTTGGCCACGTCCCAACAGCAAGAAGCAGGTACGAGCCTTTCTGGGAATCGCTGGGTATTATCGGCGATTCATTCCCCACTTTGCTTCTAAGGCTGTGCCCCTAACCAACCTGACGAAGGGGAAAGGGTCGGTCATGATTAAATGGACCCCCGAGGCTGAGGCAGCATTCCAATTCTTGAAACAAGCCTTATGTAGCCAGCCAGTGTTGTACTCACCCGACTTCTCTAAAGACTTTGTCGTACAAAGTGATGCGTCAGATGTGGGGTTAGGAGCAGTATTGTCCCAGGTCTGGAACGGGGAAGAGCACCCAGTCATTTACCTCAGCAGGAAGTTGAAGTCCCATGAGGTAAATTACGCCACCGTTGAAAAGGAGTGTTTAGCGGTGAAGTGGGCTCTAGATTCCCTTCGGTACTACCTGCTAGGTAGGCACTTTGACATGGTTACGGATCACGCTCCGTTAAAGTGGATGGCTCAAAACAAGGAAACAAATAGAAGAGTGAATAGGTGGTTCCTGGCCCTCCAGGAATTCAACTTCACAGTAAAGCATCGCCCTGGCGTTCAAATGGGGAATGTGGATGCTTTGTCTCGAGTACATGAATGCCTGATTGCTGGTGTTCCAACCCCGAGGTTAAAACAAGAGGGGGGGGGTATGTGACAGCAGGAAGGTAAAGTCACCTGGTTGCATCCAGGGGGGTAGATATATTTCGCCCAGATTCAGGCTTTACGCCGACTTATACAACTAGGTGGAGAGTTGTATAAGGCTAGTGGGCTCATGGATGACTCATACCTCTAGGGAGAGTGTGGGGCGTCGTGCAGACAGAGATGAGGAGACCAGCTGAACCTTGTCAGCTCATTTAGGCCTCTATAAGAACTCCCAGCTTCATTAGATGTTAGCTCATGCCTGGAACCAGACCTGTGTGGACTGTCTAGGGAGAGTGTACCCCTGTGCGGTGAGGCAAAGCCTGTGTGGCTATTTGTTTGGACTTTTACTAAACCAGGGACTTCGGGACTAGGACAGCACTAGGCTGATCCCAGTTGTTAGTTAGGAAACCTGTATGTTTAGTCAGAGGTCAACTTGACCAGGATTTATTTTGGTTATGTTTCTTTTGCTTTGCTGTGTTTTGTCACTGTAAATAGAAAATAAACCGCACCTTTTTTTTTGATTTTGAAAACCACAACCTCCGTTTGCTGGGCCTGTTTTGTGTGGGGAGCCCATCCCGGGGGTCACACACACCCGCTGCCGAGCTAACCCCCTCACAATATATATATATATATATATCTATCATGGGGCCCTTTACTACGATCCCACAATGGGCCCTTTCACATGTTCTGCAGTGAGCTCCCTTCCTACTATACTGGGGCCCCCACGGGTGGCAGAAAACAAAAGATATATGTCTCCAGCACACCAAGAAAATATAAGGGTCCAAAGCAGTGGGAGAACTATCAGGGTTGCAAAGGTTGTCTTGCCACCGGGCCCTGGTGTTCTGCCACTGTGGGGTTCCACAGCTGTCCTGTCCCTGTTATTGACAGCACTGGTCTGGCATCTGTCTCCTTGGCAGCGGCGGCAGTCTATTAGGACCTAGTGCTGGTGACATTATGGGTGCATGCAGGGGAAGGCTGGCACTATTGGTTATAGAGAGCCGAGCCCCCAGCTGGTCACCTAGCAGCAGTAATGCTGTATAACCTTCTCTGTTGACATGCTGATCGGGATGTGATCCAGGTGATGCTCCCAGTCAGATCTAATAAACACAGTATTTATTAGCATCAAGAGTACAACCACATATATATAATCAACCGTATGTTCAGCAGCCATGTGGGCTCTATGCCTCTAAAGTATGGGCTTTGATCAATAAAATTACTGATATTTAACACTAGGATTTGACTAGGAGCATCACCTGGATTGCATCACGATCAGCATGTCAGAGAATGCTCCAAGGCTCCACTGCTGCTAAGCAACCTGCAGGGAGCTCAACTGTCTACAACCAATAGAGATGGGCTTGGATGTGTTTGAAATCCCACATGCCCGATCTCCCGCCAGGAAGCCAACACTCCACAGTGCTAATCACAGAAAGTGAGACATTTCCTGATCTGTGCAGCTGCGGCCCGGGAAATGTCTCATCGCCTATGAATAGCGCTGTGCAGTGTGGGCTTCCTGGCAGGCTCTGGCATGTGGAATTTTGAACATGCCCAGCCCATCTCTTACAACAAATTATGCTGGCCCTCCTGTACATCAGCCCCATAAAGTAACAAGCACTGGGTTCCAATGTGCTGCCGCCGCTGCCATGGAGACAGAGACCAGCGCTGTGAATAGCCGGGACAGGACAGCAACTGTATTTGTTGAGTAATATATTTATTCCTGCGCTACCATGTGGAATAATATAGTAAGAAAGTGGAACTGCTGCAGGCACCGAAAAGGGTTAAAACAACTTGTTAATGTTAGATTGAGCAGAGGGGGGGGGGGGGGGGTGGTGCTGCGCTGTTACATGTGATAGAATCAAATAGTAAAATTAGATAACTGATATCACCAGAATGGAAGTGGAACAGATTGCTAAACGCATGAATGCTAAACGCATAAACATAAATCCCAAAAAACAATAATAACAAAGTGCAGCGTGCATATGAAACTCAGAATCTGGAATATACATAAATATCCATAGGGGCTGTGCAAAATAAATGCGCAAAGTCCAATATGTAATCCTGTGCAAAGTGCAAAACAAACACTAGGTGCAATTGTGCAAAGCAAAATATAAAAATGTCCAATCTGTAATAAATAGTGCAAAGTCCAAAAACTATGTGCAAAATCGCAATCAAATTGTGAGCAAAGCAATCTGATATTCTTTCTTCAGTGTGCAAACAGATTCCATGTGCAAAAGTGCTGGAGAGATGTAACAGTCTCCTCTTTGTGCAAAGGACACACCAGTGAGAGTGGCCTGTTACCTTGTGGTAAAAGGACAACCGCATATATGTGTATATATATCACAGGGGTGGCTGCTCCTCCCTTTTGATCCTGGACCAGTTGTGGGTCTTGGGTTTTAGTCTTTGCCACTCAGTGGGACGAATAGGCACACAGGTAGACGTAAGCAGACGAGCTCGCTGCTCGTAGGAGATAAGTGTTGTGTTTATATGTATTATGTGAGTACGCTTAACTGTTGATATAATAAATACCGCTGTTGGTTTTAAACATACTACACTATTTGGGACCCCATTTCTTTTTTAAATCCTTGCTGCCACTGAGTGACAAAGACTAAAGCCCAAGACCCACATCTGGTCCAGGATCAAAAGGGAGGAGCAGCCACCCCTGTTATATATATATACACATATATGCGGTTGTCCTTTTACCGCAAGGTAAGAGGCCACTCTCACTGGTGTGTCCTTTGCACGAAGAGGAGACTGTTACACCTGTAGCGGGGCTTTTAAATCTAGGGGAATGTTTGAGTGGTAGTTATGCTCAAACCCTTTGATTGTTAGGGCTTGCTGGCCAATTTTGTACCGCAGGTGGAGTACCGGTGTATAGTTCCCTGTGGCCTGTAGGTGGCGCTGTCGTCTGAGGCCAGGGTTGAACCGCTGGTATAGTGCTGTGCCTTGGATGTCCCCTCTCGGCAGTAGTGCAGTGAGCGTGGTCAACCTGCTGTGCATGCCGGGAGAGAATATAAAAGGGGCAGACGCTGCCTGTTTGGGGTCTTCGGTGCGGGGTCTTACCCGTGTTGTATCCCGGGGGGGGTCTACCCCCAGGGATCAAGGATGCTGTCCGGTGAATCAGTCCCAGGCACCTTTAGTCCTGGGGCTGCAACTAAAAGGCCTTGGGCCCAGCACCTTTAGCTGGGGCCCACCAAGGATCGAGGAATCCCAGGGTGCTGCCTTGCAAGGAGGCCCGTATCTTAGTTGAGGAGGCCGGGGGAGGACCGTTACGAGGGACTGGTGAGGAACTCATAGTGAAGGAAGGGGCCCGGTAACTCTCTGTAGGGATGTCATCTCATCTCCTTAAAAGAGGCTTAACCTTGAAACCAAGTTCACCAGGTCTGTGGCAGAGACCCAAGTTCACCGGTTCTGTGGCAGAGAACCAAGTTCACCAGGTCTATGTCAGAGACCCAATTCACCGGTTCAGTGTCAGAGTTTGTACAGAGACTGTGTGTATCTAGTTCGAGCATCATTTTGGCTGCTAGGATCCACTCTATGGGAGTCTATCCGGATGGGCTAAGTCTACTTGAGAAGCTAAGTAGTGAGACATATGCTGTTTGTGCCTGGACCTCCTCCACACCTTCTGCTGTCCTGTTCTCCATCCAACCTTTCCTATTTAGAGGCTGTGCTTCGATAAAATAAACTCTACGTTGGGGTTGCAACTGGTGTGGACCTTGGAGTTATTGGGGGAAATAAAGATTTGTCTTTATCACACATGAAGATGAGAACCATTCTCTGGAGAACCTCGCTGCGGAGACCTGTTTCAGAACACCGCTCAACCTCTTCATACAAGAGGGTACGGGCACATAGCACGGTGTGCTTTTTCCTGCCAAGGAGCCAAAAGCAGGTAAAGGGTTCGTGTGCTACACACCTCTCCAGCACTTTTGCACATGGAATCTGTTTGCACACTGAAGAAAGAATATCAGATTGCTATGCTCACAATTTGATTGCGATTTTGCACATAGTTTTTGGACTTTGCACTATTTATTACAGATTGGACATTTTTATATTTTGCTTTGCACAGTTGCACCTAGTGTTTGTTTTGCACTTTGCACAGGATTACATATTGGACTTTGCGCATTTATTTTGCACAGCCCCTATGGATATTTATGTATATTCCAGATTCTGAGTTTCATATGCACGCTGCACTTTGTTATTATTGTTTTTTGGATTTATGTTTATGCGTTTAGCATTCATGCGTTTAGCAATCTGTTGCACTCTCATTCTGGTGATATCAGTTATCTAATTTTACTATTTGATTCTATCACTAGTAACAGCGCAACTCTGGTTGTTCCAGCACTGGTCCACACTGGTAACATTCCCCCATCCACCTATAATGTGTAGATGGGGGAATTGGATCATTTCTTTTTTTTTTTCATTCAACCTAATAGTTGAATGAAAAAAAGTGATCAATTTATGGGCTGCCTAGGAGCTAAGACCAGCCATAGACGGTTTAAATCCCAGCTGGTTCAGCAGGAACTGGCTGAGATTTGAACCATTAATGAGCAAATTCTCTTATGATTATCACTAGTGGTTGCTATAGCCACTAGTGATAATCACTGTTTGTCGGGAGAATACAATTGCTGGGCAGGAGGGATATTCCCCTGTCAGCACTGTCTGTGTTGATGGGGGAATCATGCAAGTTTCTTTCCTGCAATCTGTGGATGCAGATTGCAGAATGTGTTACTGTGTTACTGTGTTACTCCAGCGGCGGCCCGAGCAAAAAAAAATAAAAAATGCAAAAAAAAAATTTTTTTTTTTTTTGGGGGGGGGGGGGCACATGGTGGGGCACAGCATAATGTTGGGGGGGCCAGGGCCCCCTCTGGCCCCCCCTAGGGACGCCATTGCCGGTGTATAACACGCACCCCAAGTTTATGAGGGAATTTTAAGAAAAAAAAAACTTACATTTAAATGTCCATCATTGCAGCCTTGCCCAGTGTCCATCATTGCAGCCTTGCCCAGTGTCCATCATTGCAGCCTTGCCCAGTGTCCATCATTGCAGCCTTGCCCAGTGTCCATCATTGCAGAATTGCCCAGTGTCCATCATTGCAGAATTGCCCAGTGTCCATCATTGCAGAATTGCCCAGTGTCCATCATTGCAGAATTGCCCAGTGTCCATCATTGCAGAATTGCCCAGTGTCCATCATTGCAGAATTGCCAGTCTCTGCCCTGATTTAAAATTGGCGCCGATTTCCGCTGACTGAGCGGAGAGGAGCGAGCGGAGCCGAGATACAAAAAGCCGAGTGTACTTCGGCTAGACTCGGCTCTGCTCACAGCCCCGCCCATCTCCACTGATAGCGAGAGGAGGGAGCGCCGCTGACATACAGAAAGCCGAGTGTACTTCGGCTAGACTCGGCTCTGCTCACGGTCAGGGGCGGGACTGCGAGAGGAGCCGAGACTAGCCGAAGTACACTCGGCTTTCTGTATGTCAGCGGCGCTCGCTCCTCTCGCAATCAGTGGAGGTGGGCGTGACTGCGAGAGGAGCCGAGTAAAGCCAAGAGTGTACTTCGGCTTTGTGTATCTCGGCTCCGCTCGCAAATTTCCTCACAATCAGCGGGGGATCGGCGTATAACACGCACTCATGATTTTCCCCTGATTTTAAGAGGAAAAGAGTGCCTGTTATACGCCGATAAATACGGTATATTATGGTTATCATGATAAGGTCCTAGGAGTTACACCTTTTATATATGTTTGTAATAGTATCTATGCTATGTTGTGTATGAGATCTAAATGTTCTTTTTTATTTGTTTATTGTATGAATGTTGTCTTTTTTTTTTTTTATGGTGATGTATTGTGTTTTGTAACCCTTTTCTAAAATGAATAAAAATAATTTAAATAGAATGGTCACAGGCTCCCTTTAAATGTATATACAGTGGAACCTCGGATTGCGAGTAACCCGGTTAACGAGCATTTCGCAATACGAGCAATCATTTTTTTAAATCCTGACTCGGTTTGCGAGTATTTCCGAGTCTCTCCGGTGCCCCCTCACCTCTGGCCACATGGGGTATTGCATGCCATAGAAGTCAATGTGGAACAAATTATTTTTGTTTCCATTGACTTCTATGGGGAAATTTGCTTTGATATGCGAGTGGTTTGGATTACAAACATTCTCCTGGAACGGATTATACTCGTAATCCAAGGTTCCACTGTACTTTGAAGTACACATGAACATAGCTACCGCTGCTGGGTGTACAGGTCTGGAAACAAAATCAGGACTAATCAAGTTTAATCTTTAATTACCATCAGTGGCGGTGTGTCCATAGAGGGCGCAGGAGCAAAGCCCCCTCTCGCTCCTGCACCGCCACTGAAAACAATACATACATGCATGTGTTGCAGGAATGTATGTGTAGCGGGTGTTTGAATTTAGGGGAGGCATCTGGGTGGTAGTGTAACCCAGATGCATTGATTGTTAGGGAATCTAAGACCTTTTTATGGTTCTTGGAGGACTCTGGTGGTGTGAGGTTCCCTGCGGCCTGCAGGTGGCGCTGTCGCCCTGGCCGGAGCTGAACACTCACCGCAAGACTGCTTCCCTTTTTGTCCTTTCCTGGCGCTGGTACAGCGGGGCGGGGAACCCGCTGTGACGCAAAGGGAGAGGAGATAAAAGGGGCGGACGCCCTGACCTTGAGGTTGGTGGGCTCAAAGTTTGGAGTCGGAGGACGCAGCCGCGCCCAGGCACCTTCAGCCTGGGTGCTGGCGTTCCGGAGTTCCGGGCCCAGGTGCCCTTGACCTGGCCGGAGCGGGAGATGGAGTCCATCTCAGGCACCTTTGGCCTGGGGTGAGGTACTATGGTGGAAGCCTGGAGCTCAGTACCTTCGACTGAGTTCCGCGAGGGTGGAGGAATCCGAGGGGGCCCTAACTCCTTGGGTGCCCGTGTCTGAGACGAGGAGGCCGGTGAGCGGAACTTCTCCGGAGAGTCCAGCGCAGCATTGCTGGTGACTAGTGATGAGCCGAACACCCCCGGGTTCGGTTCGCACCAGAACCCGCGAACGGACCGAAAGTTCGAACGAACATTAGAACCCTATTAAATACAATGGATGCGAACGTTCGAATTCTAAAGTGCTAATTATAACAACTATTATGCATGTTATTGTCATAAATAGGGTTTGGGAACCCGGGTTCTGCACCAGGGGACATGTATCAATGCAAAAAGAAGTTTTAAAAACGGTCGTTTTTCAGGAGCAGTCATTTTAATGATGCATAAAGTGAAAAAAAAAAAGTCAAATATTCCTTTAAATATCGTACCTGGGGGGTGTCTAAAGTATGCCTGTGAAGTGCCACGTGTTTCCCGTGTTTAGAACTGTCCCTGCACAAAATGACACTTCTAAAGGAAAAAAAAGCCATTTAAAACTGCTTGCGGCTTTAATGTAATGTCTGGTCCCGGTAATATGGATGAAATTCTTTAAGAAAAATGGCATAGCTACCCCATGACCCCCCCCCTACCCCAGCCCATTACCAGCCCCTTTGGGTCTTGTATGGATATTAAGGGGAACCCCGCACATAAAATAAAAAAGGCCCTATATACTCTGAACAGCCGTATACAGGCGGTGCATACAAGACAGGGACTGTAGGTTTGTTCTTATGTAGAATCTGTTTGTAATTTTGAACAGGTACATTGTTGAAGTGTAGCTCCAGCCCAAAAATCTATTTTTAAACTTTTTGGGAAACATAGGTAAGGGTTATCACCCCTGTAACATTTGTTTTGCTGTCTGTGCCCCTGTTCAGAACATTTCACCTCACTTTCCGTCCCAATGACAACTGTTTTTGAAATGTGGTGTTTTTCTTGAAACAAGGATTGCTGATAAAGCATCAGTACAGATGAGACCCCTTTCTCCCATATTTATTCTTACAGGAGAGAATTTTCCTTTCTAGGGGTAGATTTCCTCTCACTTCCTGTTGTCTTCTTTCGTTTGCAAGTAGGAGTCGTTTGTAAGTTGGATGTTTGAAAGTAGGGACCTGCCGTATATACTCTGCAGAAATAGGCCCCTTAGTTGTTGGTGTTGGCACAACACTGTAAGCACTCAGTTACTCTTGGTTGGTGCTGGAACGCCCTGCTGTCAACTATTATATCAGGAATTTTAATTACATATAATTGTTGAACAGTGGTAGTAAAAATTGGGGCTTTGATGGTGGTGCTGGTGCCACAACACTGTAAGCCCTGACAGTTACTCTTGGTGGGTGCAGCAATGGGCCCTGCTGTGAATTATTAGATCAAGAATTGTAATTACATGCCCCTTTTGAACAGGGGCTGAAAAATTGGGCCTTTCGTGGTGGTGGTGGTGGTGGCGTTGCCACAAGACTGTAAGCCCTCAGAGTTACTCTTGGTGGGTGCAGCAATGGACCCTGCTGTGAATTATTAGATCAAGAATTGTAATTGCATGCCCCTGTTGAACAGGGGCTGAAAAATTGGGCCTTAGGCACTGGTGGCACAACACTACAACCCCTCACAGATACTGTACTTGGAGCACAGCAATGAGCCCTGTTGCAAAGTATTGCTTCAAAAATTGTAATGACACGCCCCTGTTAAACAGGGGCTGAAAAATTGGGCCTTAGGCACTGGTGCCACAACACTCCAACCCCTCACAGATACTGTACTTGGAGCACAGCAATGAGCCCTATGGCAAATTATTGCTAAAAAAATTGTAATTACACGCCCCTGTAAAACAGGGGCTGAAAAATTGGGCCTTAGCCACTGGTGGCGGCACCCATAAACAAAAATGATCTTCCAAGCTATCATCATCAATCGTATCATTGAGGACTCGGAGGAGGAGGATAGCCAGTCAACATAACAGCACAGGCACTCAGCATCAGCATCAGTCTTGAAGGGATGTGACATGTTAAAATCAATTAGTCTGTTATATCAGCATCAGGTGTGTGGTAGCTGGTGGTGATCCAAGACTGGTTCATCTTGATGAAAGTCAGTCGATCAACCGAGTCGGTGGACAGGCGCACCCTGTGATCCGTGACAAATCCTCCAGCAGCACTGAATGTGCGTTCCGAAAGAACGCTGGATGCAGGACAGGCCAGTAGCTCAATTGCATACTGTGCAAGCTCTGGCCAGTGATCCATCCTCAAGACCCAGTAAGCCAGAGGATTTTCGGTGGGGAAGGTGTCCAAGTCTGACCTTGCCCCTAGATATTCCTGCACCATGTTTATCAGACGCTGGCGATGGTTGCTGGAACCGATCATACTTTGGGGCTGCGGACTAAAGAATTGTCTGAACGCATCGGTCAGACGGCCACCTTCCCCACCGCTCCTTCTTTGACTGGCCGAAGCCTCAGCAACTCGTTGTCCAGGACCAGGAGTTTGTAACCTCCCAGTCTCTGGGAACGCGTTGCACAGACCTTTCTGCAAGGCCTCCCGGAGTTGTCTCATCCTCTGCTCCCTCTGCGACGGTAACATAAGGTCCGCAACCTTACCCTTGTACCGTGGATCAAGGAGAGTGGCCAGCCAGTAATGGTCCCTCTCCTTGATCCGAAGAATACGAGGATCCTTCCGCAGACTTTGCAGGATCAGGGAGGCCATGCAGCGTAGGTTTGCTGAGGCATTCGCTCCGGAGTCCTCTGGGTCACTAAGGACGACATGATCCGCAGCCACCTCCTCCCAGCCACGTACAAGTCCACTGGTTTCTTGGGACTGTAAATCATCCCTAAAAGACTGCTGCTGATGATGCTGAGTGCCAGCCTCCACCTCCATGCTGACACAATCCTCCTCCTCCTCCTCCTCCTCCTCCTCCTCCTCCTCCTCTTCCTGTGCGATGGGTGGGACAGAAGGAACACTGTCTGGGTAAAGGGGGCCTTGAGAGGCAAGGAAGTCCTCCTCTTCCTGCCTCTGTTCTGCCTCAAGTGCCCTGTCCATTATTCCACGCAGCGTGTGCTCCAACAGGTGGACAAGAGGTACAGTGTCACTGATGCATGCACTGTCACTGCTCACCATCCTCGTGGCCTCCTCAAATGGTGCCAGGACAGTGCATGCATCCCTGATCATGCCCCACTGGCGTGGAGAAAAAAAACCAAGCTCCCCTGACCCTGTCCTGGTGCCGTAGTCGCACAGGTACTCATTGATGGCCCTCTGCTGCGTGTGCAGCCGCTGCAGCATGGCCAACGTTGAGTTCCACCTGGTGGGCATGTCACATATAAGGCGGTTCTTGGGCAGGTTCAACTCCTTTTGCAGCTCAGCCAGGCGAGCACTGGCATTATAAGATCTGCGGAAATGCACACAGACTTTCCTGGCCTGCCTCAGGACATCCTGTAAGCCCGGGTACCTGCCCAAGAACCGCTGCACCACCAGGTTAAGGACGTGAGCCACACAGGGCACATGGGTCAGTTGTCCCTGTCGGAGGGCGGAGAGGAGGTTGGTGCCATTGTCGCAAACCACCATTCCTGGCTTAAGCTGGCGTGGCGTCAACCACCTCTCGGCCTGGCCCTGCAGAGCAGACAGGACCTCTGCCCCAGTGTGGCTTCTGTCCCCCAAACACACCAGCGCAAGCACGGCATGGCATCTTTTTGCCTGCGTACTTGCGTAGCCCCGTGAACGGCTACGGAGCACCGCTGGTTCATAGGACAAACCACAGGAAGAGGCCATGGAGGAAGAAGAAGAGGAGGGGGTGGAGGAGAGAGGTGTGTCACAACCAGTAGTAGCATTTTGGAGGCGTGGCGGTGGGACAACCTCCAACACTACTGCACCTTGTCCTGCATCCTTCCCAGCTGCCAAAAGAGTGACCCAATGGGCCGTGAAAGAAAGGTAACGTCCCTGTCCATGCCTGCTGGACCATGAGTCAGCGGTAATATGCACCTTACCGCTGACCGCCCTGTCCAGCGAGGCCAAGACATTGCCTTCCACATGCCGGTAGAGAGCCGGAATAGCCTTCCGTGAGAAAAAGTGGCGTTTGGGAACCTGCCACTGAGGAACCGCACATTGCACAAACTCACGGAAGGGGGCCGAGTCTACCAACTGAAAAGGCAGCAGTTGAAGCGCTAGCAATTTAGCCAAGCTAGCATTCAACCGCTGGGCATGTGGATGGCTGGGAGTGAACTTCTTTCGACGGTCCAGCAGCTGGGGCAGGGAAATTTGCCTGCTAGAATCGGACGTCGGTGTACTGCTAGCAGAGTGGCCGCAAGTACTTGGCTGTGACACACCTAATTCTACACCTTCATTCCTCTCAGTGCATGTTTCAGAGAGGACTGAAGTTATAGTGGGGTTGGAGATCCCAGCTGATGCGGTGCAAGGAGAGGTCTGCTTTGTTCTTTGGTGTGGGTCTTTGAGGTAGGCTTGCCAACGAGCTGCATGGCAGGTCAACATATGTCTGGTCAGGCATGTGGTACCCAAGCGGCTGATGTTTTGGCCACGCGATATACGCTTGAGACATATGTTGCAAACAGCAGCTGTGCGATCTGATGCACTAGCCTCAAAAAAGGCCCACACCAAAGAACTTTTTGAATGACGGGCAGAGGCAGCGCCCTGCACAGGCGGAGCTCTGCGGTGTGATTCCGTCGGTGTACTGCCCTTACGCTGGCCACCAAAGGGCATCCTGCCTCGTTGGAGATGTGCCTCCTCCTCATCCTCCTCCTCCTCCTCTCTCCTATTAGGCACCCACGTGGAGTCAGTGACCTCATCATCACCTCCCTCCTCATCACTGGAGCCAATCTGGCAGTATGCTGCAGCTGCTGGAACATGACTGCCAGATTGGTGTCCTTCTTGAGCATCCCCTCTGTCTGCTCTCACGCTACTGCCTTCCTCTAGCTGGGTTTCATCATCAGACCCTTCGAAACGCTGGGCATCCTCCTGGAGCATGTACCCAACACTGTGCTGAAACAGTTCGGGGGACTCCTCAGGAGGAGGACATGGTGGGTCTAGGGAAGGAGTGACTGATGATGAGTCTGACATTGATACCAGGGAAGAGGACGCTTTGGCAGCTGCTTTTCCAGTACCCTGAGCCTGGGTGAGAGAGGATGAGGAGGAGGAGGAGGGCTTGGTCATCCACTCTACCAAGTCTTCGGCATGATGTGGCTCAACATGTCCAGCTGCCGAAAAGAAGGACAAGCGTGTCCCATGGCCATGTGCTGATGACAATGCACCGCGTCCACGACCAGCACTGTTGCCCCCAGACACAGAGCCTGCTTGCCCTCTTTTATTGCCTCCTGACTGTCTGCCTCTCCTTGTTTGCCTTCCAGACATTCTAATAGATGGCCTGCAGGGAGATGGGAAAAAAGCAATAAGGGCTACCTTCAGGTGTCCTTCTCTGTCCCTTGAAACAAGGACTTTGACAGTGAAAGAAACTGACACACTCTCCCTACCTACAGTTTTCTGTCCCTAGAAAAAATGTTTTTTTTAAGCACAATTTAGCACAAGGAGAATTCACTCACTGTCCTTCCAGGTCCCTGGAAACAAGGACTTTGACAGTGAAAGAAACTGACACACTCTCCCTACCTACAGTTTTCTGTCCCTAGAAAAAATGTTTTTTTTAAGCACAATTTAGCACAAGGAGAATTCACTCACTGTCCTTCCAGGTCCCTGGAAACAAGGACTTTGACAGTGAAAGAAACTGACACACTCTCCCTACCTACAGTTTTCTGTCCCTAGAAAAAATGTTTTTTTTAAGCACAATTTAGCACAAGGAGAATTCACTCACTGTCCTTCCAGGTCCCTGGAAACAAGGACTTTGACAGTGAAAGAAACTGACACACTCTCCCTACCTACAGTTTTCTGTCCCTAGAAAAAATGTTTTTTTTAAGCACAATTTAGCACAAGGAGAATTCACTCACTGTCCTTCCAGGTCCCTGGAAACAAGGACTTTGACAGTGAAAGAAACTGACACACTCTCCCTACCTACAGTTTTCTGTCCCTAGAAAAAATGTTTTTTTTAAGCACAATTTAGCACAAGGAGAATTCACTCACTGTCCTTCCAGGTCCCTGGAAACAAGGACTTTGACAGTGAAAGAAACTGACACACTCTCCCTACCTACAGTTTTCTGTCCCTAGAAAAAATGTTTTTTTTAAGCACAATTTAGCACAAGGAGAATTCACTCACTGTCCTTCCAGGTCCCTGGAAACAAGGACTTTGACAGTGAAAGAAACTGACACACTCTCCCTACCTACAGTTTTCTGTCCCTAGAAAAAATGTTTTTTAAGCACAATTTAGCACAAGGAGAATTCACTCACTGTCCTTCCAGGTCCCTGGAAACAAGGACTTTGACAGTGAAAGAAACTGACACACTCTCCCTACCTACAGTTTTCTGTCCCTAGAAAAAATGTTTTTTTTAAGCACAATTTAGCACAAGGAGAATTCACTCACTGTCCTTCCAGGTCCCTGGAAACAAGGACTTTGACAGTGAAAGAAACTGACACACTCTCCCTACCTACAGTTTTCTGTCCCTAGAAAAAATGGTTTTTTTAAGCACAATTTAGCACAAGGAGAATTCACTCACTGTCCTTCCAGGTCCCTGGAAACAAGGACTTTGACAGTGAAAGAAACTGACACACTCTCCCTACCTACAGTTTTCTGTCCCTAGAAAAAATGTTTTTTTTAAGCACAATTTAGCACAAGGAGAATTCACTCACTGTCCTTCCAGGTCCCTGGAAACAAGGACTTTGACAGTGAAAGAAACTGACACACTCTCCCTACCTACAGTTTTCTGTCCCTAGAAAAAATGTTTTTTTTAAGCACAATTTAGCACAAGGAGAATTCACTCACTGTCCTTCCAGGTCCCTGGAAACAAGGACTTTGACAGTGAAAGAAACTGACACACTCTCCCTACCTACAGTTTTCTGTCCCTAGAAAAAATGTTTTTTTTAAGCACAATTTAGCACAAGGAGAATTCACTCACTGTCCTTCCAGGTCCCTGGAAACAAGGACTTTGACAGTGAAAGAAACTGACACACTCTCCCTACCTACAGTTTTCTGTCCCTAGAAAAAATGTTTTTTTTAAGCACAATTTAGCACAAGGAGAATTCACTCACTGTCCTTCCAGGTCCCTGGAAACAAGGACTTTGACAGTGAAAGAAACTGACACACTCTCCCTACCTACAGTTTTCTGTCCCTAGAAAAAATGTTTTTTTTAAGCACAATTTAGCACAAGGAGAATTCACTCACTGTCCTTCCAGGTCCCTGGAAACAAGGACTTTGACAGTGAAAGAAACTGACACACTCTCCCTACCTACAGTTTTCTGTCCCTAGAAAAAATGGTTTTTTTAAGCACAATTTAGCACAAGGAGAATTCACTCACTGTCCTTCCAGGTCCCTGGAAACAAGGACTTTGACAGTGAAAGAAACTGACACACTCTCCCTACCTACAGTTTTCTGTCCCTAGAAAAAATGTTTTTTTTAAGCACAATTTAGCACAAGGAGAATTCACTCACTGTCCTTCCAGGTCCCTGGAAACAAGGACTTTGACAGTGAAAGAAACTGACACACTCTCCCTACCTACAGTTTTCTGTCCCTAGAAAAAATGTTTTTTTTAAGCACAATTTAGCACAAGGAGAATTCACTCACTGTCCTTCCAGGTCCCTGGAAACAAGGACTTTGACAGTGAAAGAAACTGACACACTCTCCCTACCTACAGTTTTCTGTCCCTAGAAAAAAAATTTTTTTAAGCACAATTTAGCACAAGGAGAATTCACTCACTGTCCTTCCAGGTCCCTGGAAACAAGGACTTTGACAGTGAAAGAAACTGACACACTCTCCCTACCTACAGTTTTCTGTCCCTAGAAAAAATGTTTTTTTAAGCACAATTTAGCACAAGGAGAATTCACTCACTGTCCTTCCAGGTCCCTGGAAACAAGGACTTTGACAGTGAAAGAAACTGACACACTCTCCCTACCTACAGTTTTCTGTCCCTAGAATTTTTTTTTTTTTTAAGCACAATTTAGCACAAGGAGAATTCACTCACTGTCCTTCCAGGTCCCTGGAAACAAGGACTTTGACAGTGAAAGAAACTGACACACTCTCCCTACCTACAGTTTTCTGTCCCTAGAAAAAATGTTTTTTTTTAAGCACAATTTAGCACAAGGAGAATTCACTCACTGTCCTTCCAGGTCCCTGGAAACAAGGACTTTGACAGTGAAAGAAACTGACACACTCTCCCTACCTACAGTTTTCTGTCCCTAGAAAAAATGTTTTTTTTAAGCACAATTTAGCACAAGGAGAATTCACTCACTGTCCTTCCAGGTCCCTGGAAACAAGGACTTTGACAGTGAAAGAAACTGACACACTCTCCCTACCTACAGTTTTCTGTCCCTAGAAAAAATGTTTTTTTTAAGCACAATTTAGCACAAGGAGAATTCACTCACTGTCCTTCCAGGTCCCTGGAAACAAGGACTTTGACAGTGAAAGAAACTGACACACTCTCCCTACCTACAGTTTTCTGTCCCTAGAAAAAATGGTTTTTTTAAGCACAATTTAGCACAAGGAGAATTCACTCACTGTCCTTCCAGGTCCCTGGAAACAAGGACTTTGACAGTGAAAGAAACTGACACACTCTCCCTACCTACAGTTTTCTGTCCCTAGAAAAAATGTTTTTTTTAAGCACAATTTAGCACAAGGAGAATTCACTCACTGTCCTTCCAGGTCCCTGGAAACAAGGACTTTGACAGTGAAAGAAACTGACACACTCTCCCTACCTACAGTTTTCTGTCCCTAGAAAAAATGTTTTTTTTAAGCACAATTTAGCACAAGGAGAATTCACTCACTGTCCTTCCAGGTCCCTGGAAACAAGGACTTTGACAGTGAAAGAAACTGACACACTCTCCCTACCTACAGTTTTCTGTCCCTAGAAAAAATGTTTTTTTTAAGCACAATATAGCACAAGCACAAAACACACTGACACTCTCCCTACCTATCCTTCTCTTTCCCTAAACTAAAGGAATCCAGGTTAAGCAAGAAAGAAATAAAAGTCACTGTCCCTGCCTATGCTGCTCTATCCCTGCTCCGGAACACACTACACTAGGCCGCCGTGCTGGCGGCCTTTTATAGTGTGGGGCGTGTACTAAACACCCTCAGCAATAATTGGCCACAGGCATCCTGCCTGTGGCCAATCATTGCTCTCCTCGCTGCCGGCGCTGTGATTGGCCAAGCATGCGGGGTCACAGTGCATGCTTGGCCAATCACAGCGCCTGGATGACACTGCGATGGCGTAGTGCATTGTGGGCCGTTCGCGTCACTCGAATTTGGCGCGAACGGCCCAAATCGTTCGATCTTCGTCGAACGATCGAACAGCCGATGTTCGAGTCGAACGTATGTTCGACTCGAACACGAAGCTCATCCCTACTGGTGACAGAGAGGCCTCCGGTAACTGTCTTGGACGGATGTCCTTCCCCTGATAGGGGCTACGTTAGCGAAGGTAATCCACGTTCTGTTCTATATAGTCAGTGGCAGTGACTATTCACCACTGGTGACACCACAGTGGTTAGCTCTATCCAAAAGAATTGTGCCTTGGCCTACTCCCCACAAAGACTGAAGTGTTCTATTGGTCTCAACCTGTCTGTGCTGTATGACTATTTATTGAGAAGAATAATTACGAGTTGGACCTTTTCAGTGTGTGGAACTCTGGTTACTAGGAGCAAAGGGGAGTCAATCTGAGGAGAGGATTTGACTCTGGGACACATGCACAAAACCCGATAGTTCTGGCCTTCACCTCTACACATTGGAGGACATGGGCCGTGGTGCATCTCATCCCTCCCCCCAGTGTTAACCCCTAGACGAGACAGACAAGCCATGAATGAGAAGGGGTGAGAGGGGTGAGGTCGCTACACGTGGGGGCATCGTGTCCGGATCTGGTTACCGGTAACCTGATTGGCTGAAGGGACATCGAGGGCGGGACTACATCGAGCGATCGTGGAGGAGGATCCGAGGATGGCTGACCGAGAAAAGGTAAGTGCCACGCAAGGGGGGGGGGGCAATCTGGCGACAATTGATGGGCACAGTGACGACAATGGCATGGCACAGTGGCTGCGTTTGGCATGGCACAGTGGCAACAATGGCATGGCACAGTGGCAACAATTGATGGCATGGCACAGTGGCAACAATTGATTGGCACAGTGGCAACAATTGATGGCACAGTGGCTGCGTTTGATGGCATGGCATAGTCGCGACAATTGATGGGCACAGTGGCTGCGTTTGATGGCATGGCACAGTGGCGACAATTTTATGGCACAGTGGCTGCGTTTGATGGGCACAGTGGTGGCAATTGATGGGCACAGTGAGGCTGCAATTGATGTTTTTTTTTTCGTTTGTTTGCGCCCCCCCAAAAATTTTGAGCACCAGCCGCCACTGTTTACCATCACCCTGAGCCAAGAAGGGTTAAACAGCGAGCTTCCAAGCCTGCTAGGTCAGGTTCCGGCCAGCCATGCTTGGACTTCCCGGCCAGCCATGCTTGGACTTCCCGAGTATATGTAAGATAGTGTTACTGTTGGCACCGAGTTGGATGGTGCTTTTTAAACGAAGGTGTATTTTAAGCTCAGCTCACTCAGCTGCTGAGTTTTGTTAGTGGGTGTGAAGATACTCATAATAATTGAGCTGCCGGATCATATCAGTGACCGGCATAGATATCAAATTAAATGTTTGTCATATATGAAACGCGAGACGTGTCAATACTTTTCCAGTCTTGACAGATGGGCATTTGTTAGTTTTGTGTAAGCTCATAAACAATAGTTCATTGAGTTTTCTTTTCTTAAAAGAGAAAAAGTTTGGGATTTTTAAATTTTTTACATTTTTTTTTTTTTTTAAAGGAACACTAAAGGTTCCCGTTTAAAAAAAAAAAAAAAACAACAAACATGTTATACTTACCTCCACTGTGCAGCTCGTTTTGCACACAGTGGCCCCGATCCTGGTCTTCTGGGGTCCCTCGGCGGCTGTTTTAGCTCCTCCCCGCAAGGACTCCACACCATAATGCGAGCGAGCTCGCATGGTGTGGAGTTATTGCGGGCGCGCTCCCGTGATACAGCGGCGGCCATAGCCGCCGACTGTATCACTCGGCCCCGCCCCCCGGCGTGCCGCGTCATTGGATTTGATTGACAGCAGCGCCAGCCAATGGCTGCGCTGCTTTCAATCCATCCAGTGTAGCCAATCAACGGTCGGACTCAGTAACTCGGAGGATGACAGGAGCGAGCGTGGGACTTTCGAGGGGCCAGGTAAGTAAAACGGGGGCTCTGGGGGGGCGGCATTGTCGAATGTTTTTTCACCTTAATGCTTAGGATGCATTAAGGTGAAAAAACATGTACCTTTACAACCCCTTTAAGAAATCATACTTAGCTAGGTGGATGCAGCATCTGTCCCCAGCCGGCTCTAAGACTGAGAACTGAGCGATCAAAAACCGCTGATTGCTCAGTTCTCAGTGCTAGACGAGCAGGGAGCTGGTGACTGTTACAATGTGCTAGTATGTGGACTTAAAAACTAAAAACAATAAAAAAAAATGCTGCGCTAAAGGGAACATTTTAAAACTAGCAGCTAGCACACCGTATAGGATGGTAATATGCACTATATTACCAAAAATATTGGTACGCCTGCCTTTACACACACATGAAATTTAATGACATCCCAGTCCTAGTTCGTAGGGTTCAATATTGAGTTGGCACCCTTTGCAGCTATAACAGCTTCAACTCTTCTGGGAAGGCTGTCCACAAGGTTTAGGAGGGTGTCTATGGGAATGTTTGACCATTCTTCCAGAAGCGTATTTGTGAGGTCAGGCACTGATGTAGGACAAGAAGGCCTGACTTGCAGTCTCCGCTCTAATTCTTGTTTACACAAGCAGATCCCCATTCTGTCACTGCGGGGGAACAATCGCAGGTGGCCGGCAGGCATCAAGTCCATTGGACCAGCTGCTTGGCTCCCCCACTGGCCAATGTGAGTGTCGCACGCACCCACAAAAGCGAGTTCACGAGCCGACGTACAGCTAGGGCGATTTGCGGGATGGTGCCAACCTGCGGCAGTATAATGACGGCCGCTGGTCGGCAAACGGTAAACGAAAATCGGACGTTGTGTTTACTTACGTTAAAAATTTTATAGCCTGTACCTTCAGGTTTTGTCGTCCGAAAAAAGTCATATTCAGCTGTCGAAAGCACTATACTATCGATCAGATAAATCGGCAGATCGCTCGTCGTACAAAATTTTACTTCCGATTTTCCAATCGTGTGTACAAGGCTTTTAGTTGTACTTTAATCCACATTCTTCTTCTATTCAATTTAATTGGACAGGACACATCAGCATGTCTACAAGTCAAACCCACCACCAACTGTGAACATAGTCTAGACCAGGAACAATTTACCCCCCAATGTGGTATTGCTGTATTTACTTCGGGCAGCCATATTGCAGACATTTCCACCATTATGGCACATGTTCTCCATATGGTAATCGTTTCACGTCCGTAAGTGTAGTGGTACCCCCGTAGGAGCTGCTGGTTTAAATTATGGGTCTTTGCACTTTACCTTACTGTTCCAAGTGTTCTGCTCAGGGGTTCCCCTTGAAGAGTTTTCAGGAAGAAATGTCTGCACCAATACAAAGTCTTTCAAGGGTTTTATTTGAATAAAACATTCCAACAGAGGGGGTAGAGGAATGGGGAGGACTCAGGTATCTTACTTGTCAATCACAGAACTCTCCTAGGTCCAGAGGAGCGACTGTCTCCACGCTGGACTCAGCCACCACCGGATAGGCCCACTCTCACTGGCCTAGCAACCGGTGCGAAGCTCAATCAATATGTAGCGGGTATGTACTTTCCTGGGTGTAATTCAAACTGGCAGAGACACCAGCGATGTACAGTTCCTTGTGGTCCAGCGGGTGGCTCTGTCACCTTGGGCTGGGGTTGAACCATTGCTGTGTGCTGTGCCTCCTTTTTGTCCTCCCTCGGCAGCGGTATGGTGGGGCGGGGAACCCACCGTGCTTGCTGGGAGAGGGTATAAAGGGGCCGGCCAACTTTGTCACGGGGTCGAGTCCCAGGCACCTTCAGCCTGTGGCCGTGTGGTTCGTGACGGTCCTCTAGGCGGCCTAGGCCTAGAGGACGTCCAGAGGTCGTGTTCCATCCCAGGCACCTTTAGCCTGGCGTGCGGTACTCGGATGGAGGTCTGGAGCTCAGTGCCCAACACTGAGTTCCGCGAGGGAAGGAGGTCCTAGGGAACCCAGGGATTGGGTACCCGAATCCGGAAGGCGTAATGGACCGGGGGGGAGCTACTCACTTGAAGACCGGGTGCAGCAGATTGCCAGTGACAGGTGAGCCTCCCATCAGAGACCCCCTGGAAGGAAAATCCCCCCTCGCTAGGAGACCTCAGCCCACTTTCAGGAAGGAAAGTGGAGAGTTCATTGTGTCTGGGCTTACTCGCATCCACACCTCCTTGTTTGTTCTGTTCTTTAAGGGAGTCTAACTGATTATGCTGTTCACTTGTGAAGAATAAAGGAGTGTTGGACTTTAATGGTGTGGGGTTCTTTTTCTGGTGGACATTGTTCAAGGTAACTCCAGGTGCACAACACTGACCCGAAGGTAGAGAAGGAACTTTGCTTACACCGCACGGACACATGTGGTGAAGGCTTGGCGTGGTGACTCCGCTCTCTCCCCTCTAAGGTACCCCTAGACAAGAGAAAGACGAGCTGATGCAAAGAGGGGAGTGAGGAGGCCGCTACACGTGGGGGCTCGGGTCCGGTATAGTGTTCGTGTACTACGGAATTCAACGTGTCTGCCGGAGGAGTTACGAGTAGGCAGGCCTTCATTGGCCGAAGTGCATCCCTGCTTTAAGTCGTGGACATGACCCAATGAAGGGAAAGGCCCGCGCAGAAGAGAGCGAGAAAAGGGGGAGCTCAGCCGTGTGAAGGACTACACGTGGGGGCTTCTATTTGCACTGCACCACCAGACACACCCCCACCGCTTAGTTCGTGGGCGTGACTCAGAAGGAAAAAGAAGAAAAGCCAGCGAACTGGAGCAAAGGGGAGGAGTCCAATACGTGTGAAGGACTACAAGTGGGATGTTGGCGCAAAAACTTTGCAGTCTGCGATGGATCAGCAACAGGTCACCATGTTCGGACATACATCGTGGATTCCGGTTCACCCTTCTACCACGACATTGACTGCTGCTGCTCCGGTAACAGATACGGGGATCCGGCTAAAGCCAAGGGGTCGATTCGCCCTGTACTCATGCATGGACGTTGAGGCCCTGGGTGTGATTTGTCCCGGCTGTTCGGGACTGGTGTGCCAACTGAAGCCATTCGGGCGATGTGAGGCCTATGGGGAGTTTCTTTTTGAAGTGGATCCAGCGGTTGAGAAGCCGAGAACCATTTACCCTGGCCGTGCTGCAGGCAACACCACTCAAGGAGGAGGAATCACTGCTTTGACAGCCATCCCTGCGCACACTGCAGCGACCGCGGAGGAGGTCGTAAAAACTCAACGGGAGAAATCCGAGGATGCTGACTCGGTCACCACGATCTCGCAGCGTCCACCACCGAAGAGAAAGACCGGTATGGTAGCCCCGACCAGCGGTTGTGGTGGACCATCTCGCCCGCTTACGCCCGGCCGGGATGGATCCGTCGGCAAGAGTTCCGGACATCCCATTTCAAGCAAAGGCCGAGGTAAGCCAAGCGGAGAGATTTGGTGTGTGGGAAGAGGTGAAAACTCAGTCTCCACTACAGGGTACATACCCGCGGAGGAGTGTGACACCTCTGACCTGGAGTCGCTCTCGGACATGGGAGACGACATTGCTATAGACGAACTGTTTGCAGAAAAGGGCTGGGACAAAGTACCTCTCGCTT
This sequence comes from Rana muscosa, assembly GCA_029206835.1. Classification (NCBI taxonomy): domain Eukaryota; kingdom Metazoa; phylum Chordata; class Amphibia; order Anura; family Ranidae; genus Rana; species Rana muscosa. Next base: position 288,558,949 of record CM055124.1, read on the forward strand.
TATCCCGCAGAACCAGGGATCCACCTATGTCTACAGGGGAAAGTACACCCCGAGTGGAGGCACCAGTGCCTGAAGAGGGGTCCCGTCTCCGGCCTACTTCTACATCCCCGGTACCATCTGTACCGTAGACCGGGGAAAAGAGACTACTGTTGCGAGCACCAATGCCCAGATCAGATGTGATCAAGGTCCCTCGCCACCCGGACTCAATAGTTTTGCCTGGCGAAGGGGACAGAGCCACTATGCCTCCTCTGGCCAGACTACAACGCCTATTTGGCCAGAAGGTTGCTGCAGAGTATGGATGGGAGTATCCATATTTGTCCAAGGAGCTGCTCTATGAGGTGGAAGTGTGCCGGGAGCGCTGGTACAATGACTTTGTGTGGACTCACCTTCAGATTCCACACGCTCGCAGGTACCTGGCATGCTCTCCCAAGGCCTCTCAATGTTTTAAGGACTGCAAGGCAGAGTGGATGTTGGGACGGCACATCCATGCAGACAAAGTGCTGATCCGGCGCAAGGAAGGAGAAGATGTAGAATATCATCTGGAGACCATGGACCAGCACTTGAAGCCACTTGTTCTGCCGCATCCCCGCTTCTACCTGTAGGAGAAAAAGACTCCATTCTTGTTGTATGCTGCTGAACTTTCTGGGGCCCGTTGTCCTTGTTCCCAGAGGAATAAAGGACTGTTCCTGTTTTGTTCTTCACTTTCCAGCAATAGATCACAGACTCTGGGGTAGATAGGGCCCAAGAGAAGAGGAAAAGTTCCACGAGTGCAGTTACCGCGACGCTGTCACCAGGTGGCAGTGTTGCGCAACGTTAAACACTTTTCACACACTCACTCCTTGGAGAAAAGGGATTTCTTTACGAAGAGGTTTCTTTTCTCTCACACGAATATGTGTGTCAGGGTTTATGTGTAATAATTTTCTCTCTTTTCCCTCTGCAGGAGAGCATCCCATCAAGACCACCGAGTATGGGCTGGGTCTTAGTCAGGATGGGTGGGAAAAAAAATAACTTTCTTTTTCGTACATCACGGGACACAGAGCGACATAGTCATTACTAATGGGTTATATAGATACCGTCAGGTGCTGGCACTGGCAACTTCCAAAACCGGAAGTACCCTCCCCTATATAAGCCCCTCCCATCCGGGAGCACCTCAGTTTTTTGCCAGTGTCTAAGGTGTTGGCCAAGAAGAAACATGTGTTTTTCACTGAGCTTGCGTACAGGTTCTTTTGGGCCTCAGTAAGCTATTCCGGATCCGACCAAAAAAGCTTCATAGCTAAACGGTCGGTACCCGGGCCTTGCAGAGAAGAGCAAGGTTTTGCCTGTAATGCTTCTCTTAGGAGAGCTGGACCCTGGGATCCAGAGCTCTGGTCATACCCACGACCAAGATGTTTTCTGTGCAGGGTGCTATACAGGTCCAGGGGAGTGGAATCCTTGGGAACCCGGTCCCTGAAGGTTTGATTACAATGCCTGCCGTGATAGGTGAAGTTTGGGCTTTTGTGGACCAAACAAAGTCCTGCGGCGGGGAACAGGTAAGTGGGGGCCCCCAGGAACTTGGTTCTATTGGGGGACCCCCAAGCCTAATTTGTCTTTCTGTCTGTTACCTAATGGTATTCCCGCAAAATTCTGTGCATGCCTGTAACTACTAAAAAAATGTAATAATTTTTAATGGTGGTCAAGAAAAAAAAAAAAAAAAAAATGTTTTTATATATATTTAATATATTAGACTGCGGTACCTGTGTTTGTCCACTAGAGGCCGCTGTGGAATGTTTTCTTGTCATGTGGACTAGCTTCTTCTCAGCAGAGCAAAGTCCAGGCAGATGGTGAGTTCTCTTATAGGAAACTGCTTCCTCTGCCATGTTGCAGTGTTTGTCCATCCCCCGGCCTGCGGCAAAGAGGGGCCCTGGCTCCTGTCCCTTGTTACCATATTTGAAATTAGCGCCGAAGGCGCACGTGCCCGCGCGCGTGCGCGTGCACGCGCCTCTATATATAGAGGTGAGCCGGGAAAGGGGGCGGAGCCTGGGGGATGACGCTCTGTGCGCGCCGCAGCGCTTCTGCGCATGTGCGGGCGTCCCAGCAGTTTTAAAAAAACCACAATATTGTAGTGAGCTGGCTATGAAGTACAGAGACAGAGCTGGCAACATTTAAAGGCATACAGCAAGCGGTTGATACAGGCATCCCCTAGAAAGGCACATTAGTAGACACCAACTGTGATATAGCAGCAATTGTGCTAGACTATTCTCAGTAAAAGTGGTGTATTACGGCTGGAATACCTCAGCTTTAGGCTTAGGAATATGCCGTCCAGAAGCTCCGGAACTGAATCTTCCAGGAAGCGAAGGGGGTCTCATCGGGCTCTGAGGATCTTGGGCATACTTCTGCTGCACCAGTCTCCCCTGAAGTTCAGAGGTAAGTGACCGTAGAGACCCCGCAGGGGTACTTGGTACTGCGGCTGTCCTCAGTCACCTGCTCCTGTGTATGTAACAGAGGAGGTTTTTTTCCTCAGCTCTGGGAGGATTAGAGAGAGATTGTCAACATTTATCGCTGCCTCCCTGTCAGGGAAAGCACGCCCGATCTCCGTCTCCTCCTTCAGAGTGCCTGTTAGCAGAGCAACAGTCCCATACAGGGATCGACCTGCCTGAAGGGGATCAGGATGAGGTTGATTCTGTTATAGAGGAATCAACAGTGGGGGAACCTTTTCTCAGCATCTCAAGCTGAAAGATTATGGGTTCAGTCTCTGACTAACATGGTCCGATCAGCATTTAAAAATGCACCTTGCGGAACCATCAACCACTACTGTATCCTCGTTGGGGTCGCTAGAAGCCCCCAGACTGTTTGTTCTTTTCCACTTCTCCCTTTACTGAAAGGGCTCATTTTCCAGGATTGGGAACGTCCTGAGAAAATATTTATTCCCCCAAGAGATTTCCGGTGGTCTATCCCATGGAGGATAAGTTCATCAAAAAAAAAAAAAAAAAAAATTGGAAGGTCCCTACAGTGGACGCAGCCATCTCTTGTATGTATAAATCACTGACATGTCCAGTGGATGATGTCCAAATGTTCAAGAACCCAATAAATAAAAGATTGGAGTCCTTATGAAAATCTGCTTGGTGATACAACCAGCAGTAGCAGCTATTGGGGTCTGCTAAGCAGTGAAGGATCAGTTGAAACAGGTCTTGAGGGACTTGACAGATCAGCAGGCTTTGCCCTAGCTGATCTACCTAGAGCCTTAGGCTTTGCGGTTGACGCCATAGAGGATTCAGTCCATCAGGCCTCCCGCCTTACGCTGTCTATAGTACATACGCGTAGGCTCCTATGGCTCAAAAACTGGTCTGCTGAAGCTCCCTGTAAAGAATGGCTGGTTAGCGTCCCATTTCATGGTGAACGCTTATTCAGGGAAAACCTGGACAAATATATCCAGAAAATTTCCAGCGGTAAAAATACGCTCTTGCCGGTTAAAAGCAGAGTTAGAGGTCCCTCTTTAAGAGGCCTGCTTCTCCAGTCCCTGGGGCATCGGCTGTGTAACAGTTCCGACGGCCTCCTCGGTCAAATCCCGGGGGTAAAAAACAGGGACAGTAGCAGGGTAATGAGAAACCCTGGGTCAGGGGAGGTACAAAACCTCCCCCAAAGTTAAATTCATTGAAGCCCCCACTCAGTCGGGTGGGGGGAGGACTCCAGTTGTTCGCAAGAGACCTGGCGGGACACGATCAAGACAGATAGGTGCTCTCCGCAGTAGGTTTGGGATACAGTTTGGAGTTAAAAGACTCTCCTCCTTCCCATTTTTGAGGTCAAACGTGCCAAGGGATCCCCGGAAGAGAGAGTCCCTCCTGTTGGCACTAGAACAACTATTGCTCCAAGGAGTAATTATGGAGGTTCCCCTGGAAGAATGAGGGTTCGGGTTTTACTCAAACCTCTTTACAGTCCCGAAGCAAACGCGGACGGGAGGCCCATATTAATTCTAAAAGGGCCATACAAATTCCTGTATATCAGGTCTTTCCGATGGAGTCGATCCGATCGGTGGCCACTGCCCTACAAGGGGAGGATTGGTTAGCCACGATCGACATCAAAGATGCTTATTTGCACATTCCCATCTTTCCAGTCCACCAAAAATTTCTACGCTTTGCAGTAGAAGGGCGCCATTTTCAGTTCAGAGCCTTACCCTTCGGTTTGGCCACAGCACCACGAGTGTTTACAAAAATTCTGGCCCTTTATTGGCCAATCTAAGAACACAAGGTGTAATGATAATGGCATATCTGGATGACTTGTTGCTGATAGACCACTCAGTGAAAAAACTAGACGTGGTCGTTCACAAGACAATCAAGTATCTGGAATCTCACGGTTGGATTATCAACCGAAACAAGTCAGCCCTAAAAACCAGTCAAAAGTCTGGAATACTTGGGGCTAAGGTTGGATTCAGGCCAGAGAAAAATATTCTTGCCTCGAGGAAAGGTGTTGTCTTTGAAAGATTTGATCCACTTAGTGGGTACAAAAAAGACAGCCGTCCATACGCCTGTATATGAGGCTGCTGGGAAAAATGGTGGCATCATTCGAAGCAGTACCCTACGGTCAATTCCATTCAAGGAATTTGCAAGGGGCCATACTGTCAGCCTGGAACAAAAAAAAAAATTCAGGCCTAGACTTACAATGTCCTTGTCCCCTTCCGTTCGCAAGAGCCTCCGTTGGTGGTTGGTTTCCCAGAATCTGGAAAAAAGGAAATCCTTCAGTCCGATTTCTTGGGAGGTGGTCACTACAGATGCCAGCCTTATAGGCTGGGGAGCAGTACTGGAGCAATAGTCTCTCCAGGGCAGATGGTCGGATGCAGAAAAGGCCCTGCCCATCAATCTCTTAGAGATACGAGCAGCCCGGTATGCCCTAGTAGCATGGACATCCAAACTCCAAGGGTCCCCTGTCAGAATTCAATCAGACAATGCCACAGCAGTGGCATATATCAATCATCAGGGGGGCACCAGGAGTCGTGCAGCCCAGAGGGAAGTAAATTACATCCTGAAATGGGCAGAAAAAATATGTCCCAGCCATATCTGCGGTATTCATTCCAGGAGTGGAGAATTGGAAGGCGGACTTTCTAAGTCGCCAGCAATTAGGCCCAGAGGAAGGGTCCCTTCACCCCGAGGTTTTCTGGACAATATGTCAGCGGTGGGGAACATCGGATGTAGATCTTCTAGCATCCAGATTCAACGCAAAGGGGGACAGGTTTGTCTCTCGGACAAGGGATCCCCTAGCTTGCGGCTCGGATGCCCTAGTGTTCCCTTGGGATCAGTTCAAGCTGATATATGCATTCACACCGCCACAATGGTTACCTCGATTACTCCGCAGAATCAGGGTAGAAAAGAAACCAGTGATTCTGGTGGCTCCAGCGTGGCCCAGAAGAGCGTGGTACGTGGAGATTGTAAAATGTCAGTGGGGAGTCCTTGGACTCTCCCACATCGTCCGGACCTGCTTTCGCAAGGACCGATATACCACCCTTCCTTACCAGCCCTAGGTTTGACGGCCTGGCTATTGAAGCCCACATTCTAAAAAAGAGAGGGCTCTCTAATTCTGTGGTATCTACCATGATCAATGCCAGGAAGCCGGTATCCAGGCAGATCTACTATAGAATCTGGAAGGCGTACATCGCCTGGTGTGAAGCCAAGAAATGGCATCCACGTAAGTACGTAATAGGTAGGAGTCTGGACTCCCTACAATGGGCTGTAGATAGGAAGCTTGCCTTGAGTACTATCAAGGGTCAGATTTCGGCCTTGTCAATATTTTTTCAAAGGCCCTTGGCTTCGCATTCACTAGTCAAAGCCTTTATACAAGGAGTGATGCGTATTAGTCCTCCGGTTAATATTCCCATATGTCCATGGGATCTAAACTTGGTTCTGTCGGTTCTACAGAAACAACCATTTGAACCATTACAGCATATTTCCTTGGTGCTTCTCACCAGGAAATTGATTTTTCTAGTAGCCATTTGTTCGGCTAAAAGAGTATCGGAATTAGCAGCTATGTCCTGTAAGGAGCCATATCTGGTTATCCATAAGGACAGAGTAGTGTTACGTCCTCATCCAGCCTTTCTTCCTAAGGTGGTATCGAGGTTTCATTTGAACCAAGATGTGGTTCTTCCTTCTTTTTTCCCCAAACCTACTTCGGTAGAGGAAAAGTTATTGCATTCTTTGGATGTAGTAAGAGCAGTTAAAGCTTATCTAAAAGCCACTGCTCAGATTCGCAGAACGGATACTTTGTTTATTCTGCCGGAAGACCCCAGAAGGGGTCAGGCAGCGTCAAAATCTACTTTAGCCAAGTGGATTCGACAGGTCATAATACAAGCCTATGGCTTGAGAAATAGACCGCCTCCGTTCAAAGTTAGGGCGCACTCCACGAGAGCAGTTGGAACTTCATGGGCAGTGCATCACCAGGCCTCCCTGGCTCAAATCTGTAAGGCCGCAACATGGTCTTCAGTACACACGTTTACTAGGTTCTACCAGGTGGACGTTAGAAGTCAGGAGGATGTCGCCTTTGGGCGCAGTGTGTTGCAGGCCGCAAAAGATCCTCATGTCTGATAGCGCTCAGCTTATATATGGTGTATCCCCCCCCTCATTTGGCATTGCTTTAGGACATCCCATTAGTAATGACTATGTCGCTCTGTGTCCCGTGATGTACGAAAAAGAAAATAGGATTTTTATAACAGCTTACCTGTAAAATCCTTTTCTTGGAGTACATCACGGGACACAGAGCTCCCACCCCTCTTTGGGGACACTTATTGCTTTGCTACAAAACTGAGGTGCTCCCGGATGGGAGGGGCTTATATAGGGGAGGGTACTTCCGGTTTTGGAAGTTGCCAGTGCCAGCACCTGACGGTATCTATATAACCCATTAGTAATGACTATGTCGCTCTGTGTTCCGTGATGTACTCCAAGAAAAGGATTTTACAGGTAAGCTGTTATAAAAATCCTATTTTTTGAATCACATATTCACATTATGTATGGTTAAATGTTGTTGTGTCCCTTCCCTTTTATATAGGGCTCAGACACAATTGCTTTAGTTGATCAAGCTTTTCAAAAAAAGTTTTATATTTTTGTACAATTGTTAGTTGGTCTCTGGATTGGATTATGCCAGCCCTTGAGGGTATGATTTGTTCCAGACACGGGGGACCAGTGTCAAATGACCAGGGGGAGAGTGTAGCGGGTATGTACTTTCCCGGGTGTAATTCAAACTGGCAGAGACACCAGCGATGTACAGTTCCTTGCGGTCCAACGGGTGGTGCTGTCGCCTTGGGCTGGGGTTGAACCACTGCTGTGTGCTGTGCCTCCTTTTTGTCCTCCCTTGGCAGCGGTATGGTGGGGCGGGGAACCCGCCGTGCTTGCTGGGAGAGGGTATAAAAGGGGCCGGCCATCTTTGTCATGGGGTCGAGTCCCAGGCACCTTCAGCCTGAGGGCGGTGGTTCGTGTCGGTCCTCTAGGCGGCCTAGGCCTAGAGAACGTTGGGAGGTCGTGTTCCATCCCAGGCACCTTTAGCCTGGGGTGAGGTACTCGGATGGAGGTCTGGAGCTCAGTGCCCAACACTGAGTTCCGCGAGGGAAGGAGGTCCTAGGGAACCCAGGGATTGGGTACCCGAATCCGGAAGGCGTAATGGACCGGGGGGAGCTACTCACTTGAAGACCGGGTGCAGCAGATTGCCAGTGACAGGTGAGCCTCCCATCAGAGACCCCCTGGAAGGAAAATCCCCCCTCGCTAGGAGACCTCAGCCCACTTTCAGGAAGGAAAGTGGAGAGTTCATTGTGTCTGGGCCTACTCGCATCCACACCTCCTTGTTTGTTCTGTTCTTTAAGGGAGTCTAACTGATTATGCTGTTCACTCGAGAAGAATAAAGGAGTGTTGGACTTTAATGGTGTGAGGTTCTTTTTCTGGTGGACATTGTTCAAGGTAACTCCAGGTGCACAACACTGACCCGAAGGTAGAGAAGGAACTTTGCTTACACCGCACGGACACATGTGGTGAAGGCTTGGCGTGGTGACCCCGCTCTCTCCCCTCTAAGGTACCCCTAGACAAGAGAAAGACGAGCTGATGCAAAGAGGGGAGTGATGAGGCCGCTACAAATAGAATAGTCTCTGCCACAGACTTGGTATTGGAATTTGTTCAATAGAATAGTCTCTGCCACAGACTTGCAAAACCCCTCACTGGGATAGCTCCCTCAGAAAGAACACAACTCTCAGTGCCAGTATCTTTCAGCTGCTCCGGCAGCACTGTGAGGTAAATTTTAGGATCCGGGTACATCCTTCAATTAGGCCCCTTTCACACTGAGGCGTTGAAAAAACGCTCAAAAATTATGGGATTTTGTACCTCTATTTTACCGCGATTTTACAGTTTTTGCGGTAAAAATAGCGCTAATGCGTATGCATTTTTACTGCGTTTTTACCGCGTTTGCGCTAAAAATAGCGCGAACGCGGTAAAAACGCGGTAAAAACGCATACGCGTTAGCGCCATTTTTTAAAATAACGCTTATGCCTATGCGTTTTTACCGCGGTTCCCATTCATTTCAATGGGGATAGGCGTTTTTACAGCGCTATTTTATGCGCCCTAAAGTTGCTCTAAAAAAGCGGTTTGCAGGATTTTTTCCAACGCCCAGCCAGCATAACGCCTCAGTGTGAAAGCCCTCAGGGCTTTCACATTGAGAATGCTGGGGCAGGATTATTTCAGGCGTTATTACAGCGCTATTTTTAGCGCAAAAACGCTGTAAAAACGCCTTAGTGTGAAAGGGGCCTTAGAGTCCTCAATTGCTTGGTCCCTTCCATCAGGCAAGGCGACACAGGATCATCCCTGGATCAGTAGGCCCCAGCAACTCCTGGGCCTACATCTCAGTTACGAGGCCTCGAGCCAACGTGGCCCCGAGGCGGGAACTGCCAACACATCCCTGAGGCCAGAAGGGCCCTCAGGTGAGGATTGAAGACGACCCCCAATTCTCCTCCACCCTAATGGCGTCTGTCACTTAAATATCCTTCCCCAGCATGCAAAGCTAGTTCACCATGCCCCCTGGGCTGCTGCTAGGAAAGACATACCCAATACGTCCAGCCTGCTGCCTTTCCAACCCTGACCAGCGGTGACAGCGACACCCACCGGTGGGGCGAAAATCATGCAACCAACCGAACTGAAACAGTGCCACAATTTAAATAATCTCTCTGGGCTAAACTAATGCCCAGACAACTAAATTTCACCATATAGCGCCCACTCTTTGGGAACAGGGCGCTACATATATTACAGACAGACCAATACAAATCCAAGCTTTTAAAACCATTGCAATGCTGAAGACATGCACATTAGTCGAATTTATGGTCTAATGCACCCTCCGAGCCACAGATTAGATCTTCACCCTGATCCTATGACCCGATATTGGACCGGTGTCAAAATATTCATTTTCAGATTCTATATATAGCAGATGAGAGCTATTCCGTTCTGCCTTCCCGATAACAGATGTGCTATACCTAAAGGACAACTTAAAGAAAACCTTTCCTGAGAGAGACCTGGAGGAACCCATTGACTACTTCTGCAAATGCTATTTGCCTGGCTGTTATTTCAAACCTTTTGAGTGAGTAATTTGAATCCCTACAACAAGCTGTGGTGGCTGGTGGGGTTTTTTATTTTGGGGGGGGGCAGTAAACAACCCCCCCCGGCCACCAGTGGAGCGGCACTAGCACAACTGCCCCTACCTCCCCCCTGCAGCGCAGGAACTAGCACCCCCAGCAAACCCCCCACAGCAGTAACACCCCCAGCAAACCCCCCCATGGCGCAGCACTAACACCCCCAGCAAACACCCACCCGCGGTGCACCACTAACACCCCCACTAAACTCCCCCCACCCGCTGTCTGGTCAGTTCTTACCCTGGATGTGGCCATCTTCCTGTCCCTGTCCTTAAAGGGGTGTTCCAGGCAACCCCGGGCAAAAAAATAATAATTAAAAGCCAGCAGCTACACATACTGCAGCTGCTGGCTTTTAATAAATGGAGACTTACCTGTCCTGGCGTCCCTCGATGTCGGCACCGCAGCTGATGTTTCACATCAGCTGTCGGTGCTTCCGTCGCCATTGCAGGTAAGGGAACCTGGCAGTGAAGACTTTTGGCTTCACGCCGGGAACCCTACTGCGCATGCGCGAGGCCCCGCTCCTCTCTCCTATTAGCCCAGCGGCCAGGGGACGGGGAGGAGGAGGGAGCCTCGCGCGACTTCACCGCCGCGGCCAGAATCCAGTACGTGGGTAAGGATACCTGTCTTTGACAGGTATCCTCCCCCCTGTCCCCCCTCCCCCCCGAGGCACCGTGGGGGGGGGCATTGTGGCACCGGAGGGGGGGAGGAATCCGATGAGCGGAAGTTCCACTTTAGGGTGGAGCTCCGCTTTAAGCATGGCGGGCTGGGGGAAAGCTGCACCGGTGTCCTCTCCTGGAGCAGCTTCCGCTGTGTGTCTCCTCTCTGCTCCTCCCGGCACTAGGCGTCCAATAGGATCCTCTGACATTTTAGGCCAATCATGAAATGGGTTTCATACTGCTTCCTGATTGGCCGGGAGGTGGATCAGTGTTGCAACACCGAATATTTATTCGGTATTGCAACACACCTGAAGGGGATCGGAGTGCATCCTCTGCGACCCAAGCCCACCCTATTTTGAAGCCTATCAGGTGCTGAATAAAAAACCCTGGCCGCTGTAACTCATGCACCTGGTGCCCTGAAAGGGGCCGGAAGCATAAATAGGGGGCGGCCATGGATAGATTCATTGCACATAGGGGGTGGCCTGGAGAGAGGGGGCGGCGCCTGGGTGCCCCTAATGGACGGGCCGCCACTGACAACAGGTATGGAATTCTGACATTACTTTGACTCTTCCGGGCTGCATAATTATTCCGGGTCTGTGACTGGTAAAGCACTCAACCTGGAGGATCAATGTAACCGCCAGTCAACCAGCACTTTTTTAGAAGGAAGTCAACAATGGCAGATTTACTTTTTTTTGGGGGGGGGGGGATTTTTTTTATAAGGGTTTACAACCTCTTTAACTTACCCTTGCTGACCAGGCCTTTTCTGGAACTTTGTTTACATCAGTATTTTTTGCTAAAAAATTACTTAGAACTCACAAACATTACTGTACAGTGGAACCTCGGATTATGAGCATAATCCGTTCCAGAAGAATGCTCGTAATCCAAAGTACTCGCATATCAAAGCGAGTTTCCCCACTGAAGTCAATGAAAATGAAAATAATTTGTTCCGCATTGACTTCAATGGCATGCAATACCGCATGCGGCCAGAGGCGGGGGGCGCCGGAGAGCCTCAAAAACGTCCGAAAAGGCCCGAGGACACCTTGGGTGACCTTGGCAAACCTCTGAAAGATTTTGTTCCCGAGATTTGCCGAGGTCAGCCGAGCTGTCCTTGGGCCTTTCCGTGCATTTCCGAACGGCGCCGATCAGCAACGGTCGGCTCTGCTCGGCTCCGGCGCCCCCCCCACCTCAGGCCAAACGCGGTACTGCACACCACTTTGGCCTGAATCGTGCTTGTTTTACGAGACGAGACAACACTCGCAAACCGAGTTACGATTTTTTTAAAATACAGTGCTCGTATTGCAAAACGCTGGTTAACCGCGTTACTCGCAATCCGAGGTTCCACTGTATATATCTTTTTTTAGCAGAGACCCTAGAGAACAAAATGGCAGTCCTTGCAATATTTTATGTCGCACAGTATTTGTGCAGTCTTTCAAATGCAATTTTTGGGGAAAAATACACTTTAATGAATAAAAAAAAAAAAAAACACAATAGTTACCCCAATTATTTTGTATAAAATGAAAGGATGATGTTACGCTGAGTAAATAGATACCCAACATGTCATGCTTTAAAATTGCGCATACTCATGGAATGGCAACAAACTACAGTACTTAAAAATCTTCATAGGCAACACTTTAAACATTTTTACAGGTTACCTGTTTAGAGTTACAGAGGAGGTCTTTCTCTAGAATTATTGCGGCGATCTGTGTGGTCTGAACATCATTTACATATGCGGGCGTGACTTACGTATGAGTTCGCTTTTTCGCGTGAGCACGGAGGAGGATGGAGCGCTTTACTTTTTTCCAATTTATTTTACTTTTTATTTTCCGCCCGCTGGGCCACTTTTATTTTACAGAGAACAGGCCATAGTAAAAAATGATACCAGAATTATGGCACCTACTGTACCTTGAAAAGGTATTCATACCCCTTGAAATTTTCCACATTTGTCATGTTACAACCAAAAACGTAAATGTATTTTATGATAAAATGATAAAGGGTTTTCAATTTTTTTTTACAAATAAATATGTGAAAAGTGTGGGGTACATTTGTATGGCGCCCCCCGGAGTCAATACTTTGTAGAACCTCCTTTCACTGCAATTACAGCTGCAAGTCTTTTTGGGGATGTCTCTACCAGCTTTTTATTTTTTTTGCACATAATTTTTCCCATTTTTCTTTGCAAAGTAGCTTAAGCTCTGTCAGATTGGATGGAGAGCGTCTGTGAACAGCAATTTTCAAGTCTTGCCACAGATTCTCAATGTGATTTAGGTTTGGACTGTGACTGGGCCAGTCTAATACATGAATATGCTTTGATCTAAACCAGGGGTCTCCAAACCCCGGCCTGCGAGCCACATCCGGCCCGAAGCTGACAAGTCCTGTAAACAAAGCCGCCCATGCTGCCACGCCATTTTTTTTTTAACAATAGAAGCCATGCCGTCTTTTTTTTACATTGGCTGCTGCCTGGGACCCCCGAGGCGTGGCACCTCCCCTCTTCCCGCCCGCTGTTTGAAGTTAAGATTCTTCCACGAGTATCGTCACAGGCGCGGCACCTCCCCTCTTCCCGCCCGCTGCTACACTCGTGGAAGGATCGTTAATTCAAACAGCGGACGGGAAGAGGGGAGGTACCGCACCTGTGACATCACTCGTAGAAGGATCGTAACTTCAAACAGCGGGAGGTGCGCCGCCTCGGAGACGTCACTCGTAGAAGGATCGTAACTTCAAACAGCGGGAGGTGCGCCGCCTCGGAGACGTCACTCGTAGAAGGATCGTAACTTCAAACAGCGGGAGGTGCCGTGCCTCGGAGACGTCACTCGTAGAAGGATCGTAACTTCAAACAGCGGGAGGTGCCGCGCCTCGGAGACGTCACTCGTAGAAGGATCGTAACTTCAAACAGTGGGAGGTGCGTGCCTCGGAGACGTCACTCGTAGAAGGATCGTAACTTCAAACAGCGGGAGGTGCCGCGCCTCGGAGACGTCACTCGTAGAAGGATCGTAACTTCAAACAGTGGGAGGTGCCGTGCCTCGGAGACGTCACTCGTAGAAGGATCGTAACTTCAAACAGCGGGAGGTGCCGCGCCTCGGAGACGTCACTCGTAGAAGGATCGTAACTTCAAACAGCGGAAGGTGCCGCGCCTCGGAGACGTCACTCGTGGAAGGATTTAAACTTCAAACAGCGGGCTGAAGTCGGCTAGTATGGAGGTAAGAGGCTGAGCATGTAAAAAAAAAGTTGCACAACGCTGATAAGCACAATACAGGGGAGATTGCTACATTGCTCTGCTGATGGGGATATTTCTGGGGACATTGCTGTGCTGATGGGAACATTGATGGGGACACCACTAATGGGGACACCACTAATGGGGACACCGGTGTCCCCATCATGCTGTCACCATCAGCGGTGTCCCCATCAATGGCATCCCCATCTACGGTGTGCCCATCAGCGGTGTCCCCATCAGCAATGATGGGGTCACTGCTGATGGGGACACCGCTGATGGGGACACTGATGACACCACTGATGGGGAGTCTCTAAAGAGGGTCATAGATGTGTGGAAGGTTTTGATGAGGACACAGGCACGTGGAAGGCTATGATGAGGTCACAGGCGTGTGGAAAGCTCTGATGGGGACACAGTACATAACTGATTTTTTTTCGGCCCTCGAATACTTGTAAAATCTACAATGTGGCCTTGTGTTGAAAAGTTTGGAGATCCCTGATCTAAACCATCCCATTGTAGCTCTGGCTGTATGTTTAGGGTCATTGTCCTGCTGGAAGGTGAAGCTCCGCCCCAGTCTCAAGTCTTTTGCAGACTCTAATGCCGCATACACACGATCGGATTTTCCGTCGGGATAATCTCCAACGGATTTTTCTGACGGAAATCCGTTCAAGCTGTCTTGCATACACACTGTCACACCAAATTCCGACCGTCCAAAACGCGGTGACGTACAGCACTACGACGAGCCGAGAAAAATTAAGTTCAATGCTTCTGAGCATGCGTCGACTTTATTCTGAGTATGCGTGTTTTTTTCTCCGTCAGAGTTCCACACAGACAAACGGAATTTCCACAGACGAACATGTTCTCTTTCTAAATGCCGACGGAAAGAAGTCCGATGGGGCACACACACGGTCGGAATATCCGATGAAAAACTTCCATCTGAAATTCTGATCGTGTGTACAAGGCATAACATGTTTTCTTCTAATGCTGCGTACACACAAACTGATTTTCCGTCGGAAAAAACTTGGGATAGTTTTTCCAAATTAATTCTGCTGAAGCTTGGCTTGCATACACACGGTCACACAAAAGTTCTCTGAACTTTCAACCGTTAAGAACGCGGTGACGTACAACACTACGACGAGCCGAGAAAATAAAGTTTAATGCTTCCGAGCATGCATCAAATTGTTTCCGAGCATGTGTCTGAATTTTGCCCGTTGGAATTGCTACAGAAGATCGGAATTTCCGATCAGATTTTTTTCCGTCGGAAAAATAGAGAACCTGCTCTTTAAGTACGTCGGAATTTTCGACAGAAAAAGTCCGCTGGAGCATACACACGGTCGGAATATCCGACCAAAAGCTCCCATCTGACTTTTTCTGTCGGAAATTCCCACCGTGTGTACGCGGCATAAGATTTCCCTGTATTTGGATCCATCCATCTTCCCATCAACTCTGACCAGCTTCCCTGTCCCTGCTGAAGAAAAGCATCCCCACCACATGATGCTGCCACCACCATGTTTCACGGTGGGGATGGTGTGTTCAGGGTGATGTACAGTGTTAGTTTTTCGCCCCACATAGCGTTTTGCTTTTATGTCAAAAAGTAAAATTTTGGTATCATCTGACCAGAGCACCTTCTTCTACATGTTTGCTGTGTCCCCCACATGGCTTCTCACAAACTGCAAACAGGACTTCTTATGGCTTTTTTTCAACAATGGCTTTCTTATTGTCACTCTTCCATAAAGGACAGATTTGTGGAGAAGCACGACTAATAGTTGTCCTGTGGACAGATTCTCCCACCTGAGCTGTGGATCTCTGCAGCTCCTCCAGAGTTACCATGGGCCTCTTGGCTGCTTCTCTGATGAATGCTCTCCTTGCCCGGCCGGTCAGTTTAGGTGGACGGCCATGTCTTGGTAGGTTTGTAGTTGTGCCACACTCTTTCCATTTGCTGGTGATGGATTGAACAGTGCTCTGTGAGATGTTCAAAGCTTGGCATATTGTTTTATAACCTAACCCTACTTTATACTTCTCCACAACTTTATCCCTGACCTGTCTGGTGTGTTCCTTGGCCTTCATGATGCTGGAAAATTTCAAGGGGTGTGAATACTTTTTCAAGGCACTGTAGCTGCTGCCATAACACCGGTATTAAATGTCAAAGTAATAACGTATTTTTACTATGGGCCAGTTGTGGATAATGCCATTCCCATTCCACAATATACAGATAACCACTAGGGGGGACCACTGGTCTGTTCCTTCTTGCCACAGCTCCCATTTGTCAAAGACTCAAAGACTCCACCCAACACCTTGATGGAGGGGGTGGGCAGTCCTGGAATAAACGCTGTGGAGGTCCCTAGGCCAGGGGTAGGCAACCTGGGGCCCTCCAGCTATAGCAGAATTACAAGTCCCATCATGCCTCTGGGAGTAATTGTAACTGCCAGCCTTGCAATGCCTTATGGGAAAGGTAGTTCCAAAGCAGCTGGAGGGCCCCAGGTTGCCTACCCCTGCTCTAGGCAGTTGAAACCTTGAGACCCTCCTGGCAGGTTTCTGGAGGTTTTTCCTGAGCGCCCTCTAGTGGAATAACATTGAACTAAGTAGTATGCACACCAGCCACTAGATGTAATTGACATCACTACTGTACATTACATTTATGTAGCTTAGGCTTGCCACCTTTTCATCAAGCCAAACCCGAACACTTTAGTGGCGCACAGCAATTTTTTTTTGTAGTTTACACTATAGAATTGTAAAAGACTTGGGACATCTTTGAGTTCCCCAATAAGAGTAGTATTGCAGCGCATGCAGCGTCCGTGATGAACAGTGGGTGTGGCCAAATTGTGTTACTAATGGGAGAACCTTAAGGAGCGTAGTTAAATCAAACAAGGTCAGTCTGTCCCCCAGTACACTCCCCTCCAGGTCAGTCTATCCTCCAGTATAGTCCCTTCTTGGTCAGTCTGTCCCCCGTATAATCCCCCCAGGTCAGTCTCTCCCCCAGTATAATCCCCCCCAGGCCAGTCTGAAACCAAGTATAATTCCCCCAGGCTAGTCTGTACCCCAGTTAAAGCGCCTCACCCCCCCCCCCCCCACCAATATAATTAAAAGCACTGAAAGCGGATTTGAGGACTGGTGCTGCAGGGCTGCCACTGATGTGTCCGGGTTTCAGATGGACTGAAACCCAGACACAGGATCCAAAACCCGCACTGTCCGGGTGAATCCCGGATAGGTGACAACCCTAATGTTGGTTGTACCAAATTATTTTGCAAACTGATGGCTGAAAGATGAGTTTTTAGGAGGCAAACTGTAATGTGAACCTGAAGTACATGACTCGGGCACAGTTGCTGCAATTGATGGGCACAGTGAGGCTGCAATGGATGGGCACAGTGAGGCTGCAATGGATGGGCACAGTGAGGCTGCAATGGATGGGCACAGTGAGGCTGCAATGGATGGGGTTTTTTTCTGAATTTTTCAGTTTGTTACGCCCCCCAAGAATTTTGAGCACCAGCCACCACTACATTAATACAGTATTTTCTCTATAGAATCTTTAATGTAAAGTTTTTGTTTCTTTGAGTTGATTCTTTTTTCTATCTTTTGTAACCAATTTAAGAAAACTTCATTGTAATTTCCTTTCAAATTCAAATCAATATGATTTTAATCCGTTGTCGTGTGGCCCTTAAATGGTGTGGAGCCCACAGGCCGGTGCCTACTCAACCCATTTAATAATCCGGCAATAAGGACGGGACAACATTGACAAAAGTAAGATTTGCATAAATTTGGGCAATTTTAGGTTCTGCCGGGTTTACTTTAAGCTATAGATATTCAGACACTTCTGAAAGTTTGCGGCATCCCTTTAAGAACAGTTTTTCACCAGCACTTGTAGATGGAGTGGATCAGTGGAACAATGTATTTTTCATGCCTTTGAAATTCTTTGTTCTGGGTTTTTTTTGGCGGCATCTTATGTGTTGGATTTGATCCGTGCCATCCGCCAGAAAGAAAACCTTTACAGCACCTCCACTTCTGAATAATCCATCACAGACAGAGACTCAGAAGCCTGGGTGTCAGACGTAATTAGTCCGAAATCTGCCACCTGCACCGACTATCCGCATCGCTCTAGCCCTGGATAATTTAAATTGATATTCCCAGGTGCCACCTTCCAGCGAGCAGACGTGAAATCAAAGTGACCCTGGGAAGATCTGATTGGCAGCCGCCAGGGCGACCGGCTCCGGTCTGAACAGCATCAAATAAGAAGCTACAAAGGCAAAGCTTTATTATAGACTGTACCTTCAGAGAAGGAAAGAAAAATAGTGCTTTGCAAATAGAGCATTCTCGCTGACAGGTAGAGCAAAGCGTCTAGGTGGAGGACATTTTGTACGAACCTTGAAGTAGAAGAAACCGCTGTATAAATGTTACTGAAATATTACATACTGATAATTGCTTATTCCTAGGATAAGAGGTAAAGTAACAAAACCAACTTTTGTGGCAACATCCAGAGCAGGGGTTCTTAAACTGGAGTCCATGCACCATTAGGGTTCATTAGGGTTAAATAAAAAATAACATTTACAGTACATTCACTATACAGCCCTCCCCATGTCTGAATCAGTGGCAGCTGGTTCTCAAAAAAATTTTGGGGGGTGCAAACAAACTGAAAAATGCTGGAAAAAAACATCAATTGCAGCCTCACTGTGCCCATCAATTGCAGCCTCACTGTGCCCATCCATTGCAACCTCACTGTGCCCATCCATTGCAACCTCAGTGTGCCCATCCATTGCAACCTCACTGTGCCCATCCATTGCAAGCTCACTGTGCCCATCCATTGCAACCTCACTCTGCCCGATTCATTGCAGCCACTGTGACCCCTCTGGCGGCATTTAACCAGCACCCCCCCCCCCACTGGTCCCAATCAATGGTTTTGAATAGTTATTTTTTTATAGAAAAGGCACCCTGCCACTGCTTATAGCGCCAAGTTGCTAAGAGCGTATCCTGACTCGTAGTTGGGCCATGTTTACCATTTAAATTTGTTCCCTGCACAGTTGCCATCTTGGCCACTTCATAATAGCAAGGGCTAATTTTCATTTCCTAAGGCTTTGTTAAGACTTGCAGTTGGGGGAGGCGGCAAAAATGCGTGGTTAAGCTGCAATTTTTTCCCCCTCCCCCGCTCAACCTTTTCAATACAGGGCACTTTCACCCCCCACCTGCCCAGACCAATTTTCAGCACACTGTCACACTTTCAATGACAATTGCGCGGTCATGCAACACTGTACCCATATGAAATTTTTTTAATTTTTTTCCCACAAATAGTTACATAGTAGGCAAGGTTGAAAAAAAGTCCATCATATCCAACCTATATTGTATAAATAGAGCTTTCTTTTGGTGGTATTTGATCATCACTGGGTTTTTTTTTTTGCTAAACAATAAAAAAAAAAAAAATTTGAAAAACAAAAAACAAAAAACCCTTTCCTTCATTTTTGTTATATAATTTTGTAAATGAGTATGTTTTTTCCTTCACTGATGGGCACTGATGAGGTGGCACTTATGAGGAGGCACTAATATGCAGCACTGATGGGCACTGATAGGCGGCACTGATAAATGTTACTGATAGTGCTCCTCATCAGTGCTGTCTGCATTACTGATGGGCACTGATTGCATTTGTGATGGGAAATGATTGGCATTTATTTGCACTGATTGGCATTTGTTGTGAGCACCTCTGATGGGGGCTGCGCTGATAATCAATGCACTGATTACACTGTATTAGCGTAGACCCCCCCCCCCGTCAGCGCGAATGAAGGAAGCTGATTAATGGAAATCCGGGGGCCCACAGCGTGGCGATCGGAGATGAGGCATGGCTCTTTACCACGTGCCCGGCTGTATCTAATCACAACCGGTCACATAAACTGTCCTTGTGCACGGCGCGCAGAGCAGCAATCAGGGACGAGGCTTGTCAACCTGACACAGCCCATCCCCGATCGCGGTAAAGAGCCAATGAAATTGGCTCTTTACCATGTGACCGGCTGTGTCCAATCACAGCCGGTCACAGAATGTAAACAAACCGCTGTAACAAGCTGTTACTGGGTTCTCCTTCTCACACACCGATCGTGTGTGAGGGGGAGATTGCAATAACAGCCCATCTGAGTACCCCAGTACCTGTCACCAGCCCATTTGAGTACCCGAGTACCTATCTGCAGCCCATGACTCAGAATATACCTTGGGATGTTTGCTTTCCAAAATGGGGTCATTTTGTGAGTAATTCCACTGTCCTGGTGCTCCAGGGCCTTCAAAAGTGTTATAGGAAGGAATTTAATTATATGTGTAATTTATGTTTCTTGGATGCCTGATGGTGCTCTCTGCATGTTGGACCTCTCTATGTGACCAGGCTATGTAAAAGTCTCACACATGTGCGATCGCCATACTTGGGACGAGTAGCAGAATGTAGTTTGGGGTGTAATTTTTGCTATATACATGCTATGTGTTAGAAAACTTTATTATCACATACTTACCATAATTTTCCTTTCCCGATAGGCTCCATGGCAGCATACGTGTGGGTTGGCCCCGCCACCATAACTACCCAATAGGACCCCTCCCTATAAATTTCAGCTTTGGGCTCTCAGCAGTGTTCCGTAACTAGCCTACTCCAAGCATTGGGAGGGACTCCTGCTGCCATGGAGCCTATCAGGAAAGGAAAATTACGGTAAGTATTTGATAATAAATATTCAGTTTTCCTGACAGGCTCCATGGCAGCATACGTGTGGGAAAGAACTCGCCAAACACACCCGGGTGGGCACAATGCTGAGCAAGAAAGTAAATTTATTTAACATCGTCACCCGACAGTACTTGTAATCCAAAATTCACTGATGACAAGGCAGCTGGTTCAACACAATAGTGAGAAACAAAAGTATTAATAGATGACCAGGAGGCCGGTCTGCATAAAACTTCAGGTGCGACATGACGAGAGGCTGCCCAAGAAGTTGAGATGCTCCGGGTTGAGTGCGCAGTCACTGCCTCTGGAGGAGCCAGGCCCTTTGCTTTATAAGCCCATTGGATGGTCTGTACTATCCAAGCAGCGATGGATCTATTTGAGGCCGGTTTCCTTTGTTCTTTCCATGAAGAAGAATGAAAAGAAAGTCTGTTTGTCTGAAAGACTCTGTCATTTCCAGGTATTGACTTAATGTGTGACCCACATCAAGGGGATGAATATCTTGACCATCTGATGTCGCAAAGGTGGGTAGTACAATTTCCTGATTTTTATGAAAAATAGATGTAACTTTAGGGTTTGAACCCAGCATGGGAATTAATACTGCTCTCTCTGGAAAAAAGGTCAGGAAAGGCTCTTTTGAACCCAAGTTTCTGATATCAGACACTCTTTTGGCTGAAGTGACAGCTACCAGGAAGGCGGTCTTGAGAGTGAGATCTTTTGCTGATAGAGGTTTGTCAGGATCTGTACCAAGTGTGGAAAGATAGTCCAGTACAAGAGGTAGGTCCCATTTGGGAAACCTCGGTTTCCTTTGAGGTCTAAGCCTGATAGAATCCTTGAAGAATTGGCGAACCAGGGAATGATTGGCCCAAAGTGTTCCTGTAAATGCTGAGATGGCTGATATTTGTACCCGCAGTGAACTTACTGCTAGAGACAAGTCCAAAGCTGTTTGTAAAAAGCTAAGAATATCCTGGACTTCTGGAGAACTACAAGTATTAGTCCTAGAAGACATGTGATCTGTAAATTTGGACCAGATACGCTCATAAACTCTATTGGTGCTATTTCTTCTAGCATTAAGAAGAGTCGCAATGGCTTCTTCTGGACATCCTAAGGCTTCAAGCCTTCCCCTCTCAAAAACCACACCCTGAGGTGCAGATGAGCCGGACATGGGTGCAAAGTTGTGCCTTGAGACAGGAGATCCGGTCTGAGAGGTAGTGGAAATGAGTCCCGATAACTGAGGTGTTAAGAGGGAGAACCATGGCCTGTTGGGCCAGAACGAAATCACTGCTATGATTTCCACTTCCTCTGATCTGAGCCTGCGGAGAAACTGGAGTATCACTGTGTTCCAGGAGTTGACTTCTGTCTTGAGCTAGAAGTAAGGAGGTCATCTAAGTAGTGGTGAAGACGAACTTCTTTGACTCGGAGCAGAGCAACAATGGCTAACAGAACCTTGGAGAACACCCGAGGTGATGTCGTAAGACGAAAGGGTAAGCAGGTGAATTGTAAGTGTTGATTGCCTACAGCAAAGCGGAGGTACTTTTGGTAGTCTGCAGCTACTGGAACGTGGAAATACGCGTCTTTCAGGTCTATTGATACTAACCAGTCTCCTGGATGGACTGACTGTTGGATCGTCAATAGAGATTCCATTTTGAATTTTTCTTTCCGAATAAATCGGTTGAGATGGGTTAAGTCTACGACAGGTCTGCAGGTACCATTCTTTTTCTGTACTATGAACAAAAGGGAGTACATGCCTTCACCTCGGTCGCCATCTGGAACAGTAATGGCTGCGCCTTGACTTAATAAAGAGCTTACGCAAGCTAACAAGACTTGCTTTTCTTCTGAACATGGAAGACTTGTCGACATGAACCTGAGCCTGGGGGTTCTGTTGAAGACCCAGGTGTGGCCTGAAGAGACCGTCTTGCCGGTCCAAAAATCCCGAATTGAGGCCGCCCAAACATGCCGAAAGTGGAGAAGACGAGCCCCCACCTGACATGTTTGAGCGGGCCCAATTTCAAAAAGACAAAAGACTTAGTAGACTCTCGACTACCAAAAGGAGTACTTTTAGTGGGCTTTTTGTAAGAGGACTGTCTGGATTTACAGGACCTTGTAAATTCACGACCAGGCCTGTAGCTGCGTGCTTCCCTTGCTCTGTGCTCTTGGAAAGATGTGTTTCTGGTTCTGTAAACGCCTGTCTTGAGGGAGGAACCCCGACTTACCACCCGTGGCCCGGGTAATGGCGTTATCAAGTTTATTGCCAAAGAGAGTAGAGCCTTTAAAAAGGGAATACGGCACCAAGCTTGCTTTGAAGCTGGATCCGCCAGCCAGGGACGAAGCCACAAAGCCTGACGGGTGGTAACCGCTGACAAAATCACTCGAGCACCTAGACGAATAACATCAATAGAGGCCTCCCCGAGAAAGGCAGACGCTAGCCTGATTTCCTGAATAGGAGAGCTCTTGGACATTTCTTCAGAGATACTTCTGAGGGAATCGTCCACATTGTCTGACCACGCCTCCAAGGCTTTTGAGACTGCTGCCAAGGCCAGAATTGGTTTACAGACTGTTCCTGCTGTCAGATAAATCCGTTTTAGATCGGAGTTAATCCGTCTCTCCAGAGGATCTTTAAATGAGACCGTATCCTCCAGAGGAAGAGTTACATATCTAACCAGACGCATAAATGCTGCATCAACCAAGGGAGCAGAATCAAGGTGTTTTACCTCTTCTTCTTTGAAAGGATATCATTTTGCAATTTTTGACTGCATAGAACTTTTTTTATCCCTTTTACCCCATTCTTCGGAGATAATGGCACCTACTTCCATGACGAACGGGAAATAATGTCGCTCTTTGCTGAGCTGTTTAAAAAGTTTTCTTTGTTTGGGAGGAGAGATAAGGAAGTTCTAAATTGGGAAGATCCAGTTAACGGCTTTTACTAAAGCAGGAACTAAGGCATAATCAAAGCCCATCCCAGGATCATCCACTTCTGAACCACTCTCTGAGGCAGGAGCTGAGGGATGGCTGGGTTGAGAGATTTCCAGAGTCTCATGCACCTGTCCCTGTTCTAACGAGGGAATCAGTGGGTCTGGAGGAGAATCACGCTGCATTCTAGCAACTTTCTCTTGTAGCGACTCATTCACGACCCGTTTAACCAATGCTTCCAGGTGTTTGTCTGCACCTTCCCTCTCATTGGCTGCCTTTGAAAAACAACGGTCACAAAGGGACTTGCTGGCAGGAACCGGAGCCCTGCACCCCCAACAGTCTCTGACCTCTTGCTGTGAGATGAGGGGGGGTGAGGAGTGTCTCTACTGGGACGTCCGGATTTAGAAGAACCATGGTGTCTCGAGCCGGAAGAGGAGTGCCGTGGTGCGATTTAGAGGACCCGCTACGCCTGCGGGAACTGCTATGATGTTGGTCAGACCTAGAAGGGCTGAGAAAAAAGGCAAGAATAGAGACAGAGAAAGGCACAAGGTCATAACAATGCCCTACACTCCACTCTTCCCCCCCAGCAGGCAGAATAAAGGAAAAAGTTTCCCAATCTTACCTGCTGCGAGAGGGTTGGCCACCGGGAGGCAGTGAAGAGTCCATGACAATTCAGAAAGCACTGCAGGTGGGAAAGGCAACATCAGATTCCAATAACAGGAACAAGCAAAAATTCTGACCCTTCTGAATTGTAACTTTCCTGGGGTAGGCTCTGCAGGTGCTCAGGGAAGTCGCCGCTATGCCCTACGATCATTCCCGAGGTTTGCAGTCCTCCCCAGGCTTTTAAAATTGGCGCCGCGCGACGTCACGGCCGCGCCAGGCCCGCGATCCTCGCGCACATGTGCGAACCAGGCCTCGCTTTCGTTTCCGGGACCGCGCATGCGCAGAACACCGACAGAACCCGGAAGTAAGAGGGAGCGGCGACTGGAACGCACGGCAAACCAGCCGCTTGTTAGGTACATAGCAAGGAGAAAAAAACAAGGCAGATACAGATAAACAACCACAAACAAACACTGCTGCCATGAAGGCGATACAAGCTTACCACCACCTACGATCGATTTGGCCATGGACACCGCATCCATACACACACTGGGCTTTCAGCAGATAATGGCCACCTGCACACTGCTAGGTATACAGGCCTGTGCGCGCTCGTCTCTCCAATAGAAGACATGATTCCAGCTCTTCAACGCTACTCTGCCATACACTCCATACCCTGCTTAACAGTCAAGGCTTATCGGAGGGATGAGACACCATATCGTCGGCCGATCTTGATCGTAGGAACAATCGTCTTCAGGTAGGAGAACCAAACATATGGTCCTACGGAGGAGGACAAAAAAGGAACATGGCTGAGAGCCCAGAGCTGAAATTTATAGGGAGGGGTCCTATTGGGTAGTTATGGAGGCGGGGCCAACCCACACGTATGCTGCCATGGAGCCTGTCAGGAAATATCTTATAAATTGACAACCTTGTGTAAAAGAAAAAAAAAGTACGTTTTCATTTACTTTCCACGTTTTCCAAAGACTTGTGGAAAAAAATTAACCGTTTAAAAGACTCAATGCTTCATAGATTATACTTTGGGGTGTTAGCTTTCCAAAATGGGGTAATTTTGTGGGTAATTCCTGGTGCTCCAGGGCCTTCAAAAGTGTCTTTAGGAAATGTTATGTGTAATTTATGCTCCTAGAACGCCTGACGGTGCTCCCTGCATGTTGAACCTCTCTATGTGGCAAGGCACACGGTGTCCCTAGGACACGGCATAACCCCGATCTCGGTAAAGAGCCGATGACGCGGCTTTTTACCTATGTGATCGGCTGTGTCTGATCACATGTAAAAACAGTAGTGCTGCTAACTGACAGAGTGTGAGGTGAGGAGAGCTGATCAGCAGCATCTCCTCATAGGGGAGACCTGTACAGATAATCAGGGCACTGATCATCAGTGCCGCCCTATTAGTGAAGAAGAAAAAGTACTTATTTAAAAAAATTGTATAACACAAACGAAGAAAAGGTTTTTTTTTATTTAGCAAAAAATAAAAAAATAAAACAGTGTTGATTAAATACCACCAAAAGAAAGCTCTATCTTTCTAAAAAAAAAAAAGATAAAAATTTCATATGGGTACAGTGCTGAATGACTGCGCAATTGTCATTTAAATTGTGACAGCGCTGAAAGCTGAAAATTGGCCTGGGCAGGAAGGGGTGAATGTGCCGGGTATTGAAGTGGTTAAATATTTTAAAAACTTATAGCCTTTTTCTTCTTTTTTTTTTTTCAGCAGCTTCGTAGACGCCCCCTAATTATTCTTATGTGGTAGTGCAGTGTTCATTTCGATGTCAAATTTCAACTTACCGTATATACTCGAGTATAAGCCGAGTTTTTCAGCATATTTTTTTGTGCTGAAAATGCCCCCCTCGGCTTTTACTCGAGTCACCTTTTTGCGCCTGATCTCCTGGACTTTGCGGACCCGGTACCGTCTCGCCGTAGGTCCCCTGGCACAAACTTGGCACACATGTAGCCCCACTCTTCCTCTACAAGTGTGCAAAGTTTGTTGTCCGGGGGACCTACGGCCGGGGAGCACTGATTTTTCAAAGCCGGGCACACCTTCCATAGACTCCCATGTTAAACGGTAATTTCTCCGGTGACTTTGGGGACCCGGTACCAGCTGGTCGCAACTGAAACTTGGCACACGTGTAGCCCCATTTGTCCTCTACGAGAGTGCAAAGTTTGTTGTCTGGGAGACCTACAACCGGGGAGAACCGATTTTCAAAGCCAGGCACCCCTTCCATAGACTCCCATGTTAAACGTCAGTCTAGTCATGGACACAGTGAGGCATGCAAATGGACACAGTGAGGCAAAGTGAGGCATGCAGATGGACACCCTAGGCTTATACTTGAGTCAATAAGTTTTCCCAGTTTTTTTGTGGTAAAATTAGGTGCCTCGGCATATACTCGAGTATATACGGTAGTTTTAATCTTTTGACCAAAATGCCATTTTAGATTTAGTCGTATTTTAGCTCTCTGAATTCTTTTAGTTTTGGTCGTATTTTAGTTATCTGAATTTATTTAGTATTAGTCGTGTAGCGCTACCCCCAGTTAAGAGAGCCGCTGGATTTGTTTTCGGGCCCTGTGTACAGCACCACCAACCCCCAGCAATCTGCTCGACCCACTCTGGCACAGTCTAGGGGTTATATTTGTATCACATTCAAATATTATTGCAAGGAATAATCTCCTAACAGTAAGACAACACACTGAGGCAGAGATGAAATATAACAGTTTACTCTTATATCGAAGGTAGCATAGACAGAACACAACATATGCAATTGGTTAGTAGAGCCCTGCAGAATTCAACACAGCATACAATAATGGCGCTGCGCGGTACTTCACCACGTGTAGCTATTATGGTATGCGCGCCCTATGGCGCACTAAACAAAATCCTAACTTCCCACCCCGGTCAGGCCTGACATGGAGTAAATCTCAGTCACCTCCTATACGGATTTCTTCGCATGCCAGCTTTCGGTGGTGCACTTGATGAATAGCAATTTGTAATCCAAAATCAGGCAATACTTGGAACACTATACTGGGGGAAACACTTCAACTCTGTCCTGCCACCGGTCCCCCCGGGGAACAGCAAAGAAACGAAACTGTGGGCCTATGAAGTCTACAGGCCTGAACAAGGCACAGTCTATTGGTCTGGGCAGGTGCCCGCTCACCACTCCGGACGCGATCCCAGTCCGGAACGTCCACCCTGCTGTGTATCCGCACACAGCGTCTGCAACGATCGGGTCCCCGATCCAAATGATGTCCTCACTCGACAAGTCAGATGCCACCCAGGCTCCGCAGTGGGGTGGAAGGCTCTTTGGAAGTTGCGCAAGGCCCAGGCTTCAGGCCTTGCACTGCAGCAGATCCGCACAGGAAGACAATCTTGCTTGCAGTGCGGTGTCCAAAGAGGCCGAGCTCCGCCTCGCCTCCTCCTTAAATAACCCCTCCCATGAGTCTCTGCGGTGGCTAACTGCACTCTGGGTGCCGAACGGGGTTCTGGGTAACGTAGTCCCGGGGCCTTAAAGGAGACCCCGCTACAGTCGTATTTTAGTTTACTAAAATAATGGTAATTTAGTAGACGAAAATATTTTTGGTGCCGAAATTAATGCTGCCTTTCACATCACAGAACCTCCTTTACATCACAAGTGCAAGCACATCCATCGATTCAGGCCAGTCCCATTTCCCTTCCAATAGTTTTGATTTTTCCTATTTTTATAAATACTTTAATATTTTTTTCTGTTAGTTTTATTTATTTTTTTATACTTTTGTTTTTTTCAATATATATATATATATATATATATATATATATATATATAAAAAATATGGGATTATGGATGGACCTTCTTATTGCATTGAAATTGATATTTCCTATAAATTACACACTTCATGGTTTTGTGTGATTGTTTAATATATATTTAAAATGAATTAGGGCTGTTACTGATTAAAATTTTCGTGTTCGATTAATCAAGTTTTTTTTTAAATCGATTAATCGACTAATTTCGATTAATTATATCGCACATACAGATCCAACTACTTTTAGCTGATCTCCTTGCAGGCTGATTCCCAGTGCAGCGACCAACCACTGGAAAAATGGATAGCAGGATACAAAAAACACACAAAGGCAGCGCTCGATGGGAATAGCATTAAAACGTTTTATAGTCTTCAAGTAGGTAACAAAATAAATATTGCACTGGAGATAAAATCGATGTAGCTACATAAACTGTAAAAATGGTAGCAAAAGCAGTCATAAAAACATGTAGCTAAGTATGATACTGGTTTAAAATGTTGTACAACAATACCACTGCTGAATCCAGATGAGGAGGGGTTAACATCAGTCCGTCGGCATGTAGATGTCCCGTGAAGGGAACTATCACAACTCCCAGTGGATGGCTGTAGAATCCCAGGTTGATAGAGGGAAGTGATAGAGGGAAGTGTAACAGCCCTTGCATGTGGCAGATAGTAAGGCCCCGCCGGAATGCAGATATGAAGGCACAGCAAAGGAGCCCTTCAGATGGACACGGCAAGCCCCGCCGGTGTCCGTGACGTCGCCGGATCTCCGATGGAACTCCCTGAAGACCCGGAAGCCGGCGGAGAGGCGAGCACCCATCAAAAGAATTTTGATCGATCAAAGAACTTAATTGATTAATTAATAGTTAATTTCCACAGCCCTAAAATGAATGCTACTTTTTTTTTTCAATTTATTTATTTATCCAGTGTAGCGGGCTCACCCCATCTCTTTCGTCTAGGGGTATCACACACGACAGGGTGAGATGCGCTACGGCCCATGTCCTCCCCATAGCTGTGGGTGAGGTGAAGGCCAGTACCAGATATTTCCTCGGGCCTATGTGCTTCTGTAAAGGATTAAGTCCTGCTGTGACAACACTTCCCTTTGCTCCCATTAACCAGAGTTCCACACACCGATCACAGTCCAACTCTTGTTTTATTGCATAACTCACAATAAACAGTGCTTCAGTAGCCAACTGGTTGCGACTTGATAACATCTTGATACAGGGGATGAGCAGGTCGAGGCACTATCCTAATTCTTAGCTAAACCACTGCGATCTCGCCAGCGGTTACTATAACCATATCTTGAAAGGACTTAGAACTTGAGAGTCTCTACCAGCGACTCAAGAGAACGTAGATAGGAGTACCTTCGCTGCGTTGCGGCCCCTATCAGGGGAAGATGTCCCTCCAAGGGAGTTACCAGAGGCCCATCCGTCACTGGGTTGATGCTGCTCCAGACTCTCCGAATGGGTAACATCCCCGGCCTCCTCACCTCAGACATGGGCCCCGTCCACTTCAGGGACCCTCGGATTTCTCCACCCACGCGGGACCCAGTCGAAGTCACTGGGCCCCAGGCCTCCTGGTTTAGTACCTCACCCCAGGCTGAAGGTGCCTGGGATGGACTCCAACTCCATTCCGGTCAGGCCTAGGGCACCTGAGCCGGAATTTAGAACCGCCCGTACCCAGGCCTAAGGTGCCTGGGCGCGTGATGATCGACCTCCAGAAGAGCAAGACCTCGTGACCAGGGCGTCTCCCCCTTTTATCCCCTCCAATGATGCCACGGCAGGTTCCCCGCCCTCGCCGTACCATCTCCGAGAAGGGACAAAAAGGAGAGCACTATGGCAGCGAATCTACCTTGAGCCTGCGGGCACTCACCACCCACCGGCCAAAGAGATTATTACACCGCCCAATTCTCCACGAATACATATGGTCATCACTCCCAACTTACACACCTGAACTTCCACCCAGGTGTACCCCACCCAAATTTAAAGACCCCGCTACACCAGCATACAAGAGGAGTGACAAACAACAAGTTTACTGACTCAGTTCAAACCAATGAGTACCCACCGGGTCTATTCAATATACAACCTTCCTCCTATCTAAAATACAACATATACCTAATTATATTGAAATATTCCCTCTCCTCTGGTTCTTCCCCTCCTAAATACCCGGACTCCCCTCCCCCCCACCTTTTCTCTTTTTTTTTTCTTTTCTTTAAAAAAAAAAAAAAAAAAACTCAAATTAACCAAAAAAAAAGAAAAAACCCCACCCCATCCAGAAAATATTTATCTCCAACCCAGTTACCAAAAACTCATTAACTATTTGGAACAGATTTAAAATAACAAATGAGCTACAATCTCCTCACACTCCACTTTTATCATTTATTAAAAATCCCCTTTTTTATCCTGCCTGGAAATTCCCCAAATCTTTTAAAGCCTGGACTAACTCTAAATTAATCCATCTCCGTGACCTGCTGTCCCAGACTACCTTTATACCGTTCCCAGATTTATGTGAAAAACATGGTCTTCCAAACTCTGAGCTTTTTAGATATCTGCAGATTAAAAACTTTTTTACACCCTGTATCCAAAGCAGAACCAAACTTAATAAATTATCACACTTCGAAACCAAATGTAAAAATGATCCCCATGCAATTGGACTGATCTCTAACCTCTATGCTCAACTCATCACTAAACCTGTTTCTGACCCTCCTTCTTATGTAGCTAAATGGGAGGCAGATCTCAATCTTAATCTTGGAATATCTGATTGGGCTGCAATCTGGAATAATACAAAATCCTCCTCACAAAACATAACAGCTTTGGAAACTAATTACAAAGTACTCACCCGCTGGTATTTGGTCCCTTCCAGAGTTGCAAAATTTGCCCCCAATTACTCCTCATTATGTTTTCGTGGCTGTGGTGATCTTGGCTCCTATCTACACACTTGGTGGGATTGTGCGGTAGTTCAAAAGTTCTGGAGTGATATATTTCTCATACTCTCAGCCTTGTTTGCAATATCCATCCCTCCAGTACCTTCAATAGCACTCTTAATTCTCAAACCGGCAACACTCACCTATAAACAATTTAAACTTTTATTGCAGATCACAACAGCCGCGAAACAGACCATAGCTAAAGCCTGGAGAACTGACAATTTGGTATTAAATGAAACCAAGCATAGAATTAACCAAGCTATGGTCCATGCCAAAATGGAAGCCATAATTCAAGATAAAATAAATTCCTTTAAAGATATTTGGCAACCATGGATAACTCAGTTTTTGCCACCAAACTTTGATGACACCTTGTTGATGCCTTGATGTTTTACACTCTCTCGCAATAATTATCTATAAGCAAATGGCTATTGATGCATTTATCCCCGGGGATTCTTCCTGTCACTTCCTCTTCTCCTTCTCTTCTTCTCTTCTTCCTGCTCTTCCCCTTCTTTTTTTCTCAACTTGTTTATATGGCTGTTTTTTTATTTTTTGTGGTTTTTTTTTTATTTTTTATTTTTCATGTATATATAGGTTCAACAAGTATACCTACATATGCTCCTCTCAATTTTTTTAGGCACAGATTCTTGATTTTTAAGAGTTATATAGTTGCGATCATTCTGTCTCATACCTTTTGAGGCTTTAATACATTTCTTTATCCTCCTTAGGTGTTTACCTTTAAGGCTTCAATTGTATTTCTCATTCTGAGTCTACACTTTATTTAGACTAAGTGAAGTAACTCACTCTGATTATTGAGTGAAGCAATTGTCTCTTGATCTATGATATATATATGATTTCATATGCTAATTTTGAACCTATTGTAGTGATTACTGTGATTGTTGCTTTATTTATTTATTTTTTTATTTTTATTATTTCTCTGTAATTTGATAAAATTCAATAAACAAATTTGAACTAGAAAATATTTATCTCCAGTCGGCAGGGGAGGTAGAGGAACCAGATCCCTCCCCTCACCACCCACTTTTTCCTCACCTCAAGTTTCAAAAAAGAGACTTCCCTTCTTCCGAGTATTTAAATATGTTCCATTGTGCCCAGGTTTCAGAGTAGATCTCATGTCGGTTTTGACATGATAATGTCAAATCCTGCATCCTATTTACTTCTTCGATTCGTATGAACCATGAGAAGATTGTTGGAGGTTTCGGGTCTCTCCACTGCCGAGCAATGCACGCTCTTGCCCCATTGATAAGATGGCGTAAAATTGATTTACTGTATGTTTTCCCCAGTATTTCGGATACGTGCAGCAAGAATAAAGCCGGATCTTCTGGAAGGTTATAATCAGTGAATTTCTGTGCTATCTGACGTACCTCCGTCCAGAAATGCAACAGCTTCGAGCACGACCAGAAAACATGAAGTAATGTCCCTCTTTCTTCCTGGCATCTCCAACATTTGTCCGGAATCTCCGGCAAATATTTATTGAGCAATGAGGGTGTTCGATACCATCTTGTCATGATTTTAAAATTAGTTTCTTGGGCCCTAGTACATATAGAAGATTTTAACGCAAGATTTATAATCTGCCTATGTTGTGCCTGAGTAAATGTCCTGTCCAATGTAATTTCCCACTTCCTTATATATGGAGGGACATAGTCCTCTGAAGGAGCAATAAATAATCCACATATTTTCGAGAGTGTATGGTAACAAGGGCCCGTCTCCAAACACAGCTTTTCTAAAAGGGGTCAACGGTCTCAAAAATCCCTCCGGAGGTGGAAGAATATTGAAAAAATGTCTCAGTTGTGCTCCACTCCAAAAATCCAGTCGGAAAACGGTCATTGGATGAGGTTAATTCCATCATTGAGGGCCAATTACCCGTTGTTACTTGCACAAAGTGCGAAGCCTGAAAGATCTTTGAGTCTCAAGCCGTGTACACATGATCGGTTTTACCGATGAAAACAGTCCAATGGACTGTTTTCATTGGACGAACCAATCGTGTATGGGCCCCATCGGTCTTTTTTCCCATCGGTGTGAAAAAATAGAACATGTTTTAAATTTATCCGATGGGGAAAAAAACGATAGCAAAATCCGATCGTCTGTGGGGAAATCCATCGGATAAAAAAACCCACGCATGCTCAGAAGCATTGAACTTAATTTTTCTTGGCTCATCGGAGTGTTTTACGTCACCGCGTTTGAAACGGTCCATTTTTTGACTGATGGTGTGTGGGCAAGACTGATGGAAGACAGTTTCATCGGATTTCCGATGGGAAAAAAACCATCGGATTAGAATCCATCGGATATCCGATCGTGTGTACAGGGCTTTAGAGTCTTCTCAATGGGCCCTCCTGTAGTCCCGAGGGAAAGGGTGGGTTCCCCACAATGGGGTACAGAGGGGAGTTAGCTGATGATAGTACGGTAGTGGAGCATATTCGAGAACAGATCCGCAGGGTAGGGCCCAAGGTTGGGTGCTTTTTGAGGTCAGAACTAAGGTCTCTAAAGCACCAAACCGCCCGACGCAATGGGACCCTGCACTGTGATTGCTCGATCTTTGGCCATATTTTGAGGCTTGTATGCCTGCACCAGCCTATTAAGCCGGTCGGACACACGGTCGGACTTTTGGCCAACAAACTTTATTTTGAGCAAGTTGGACCAACAATCCGACCGTGTGTACGCTCCATCGGACAAACTTTTTTTTTTTTTTTTTTTTCATCGGGCAAAAGTTGGGTCTGCAAACGGACAAACTTTTGGCCAAAAAAAGTCCGATGGAGCAAAGTCCAAACGTGTGTACAGAAAACCATAGGACTTTTGTCCGATGGACAAAACAACTAATGTTAAAATCAACCAACAATAGCAGAAGTTGACCAAAGGGTGGCGGTAAAGAGCAGAAAAACCACGTGATGTTGCAAAAAGTTTTGGGAAAGTTTGCAGAAAAGTCCTGTGGTGTGTATGCTATGGGTGTGCCCGGCCAACTCCGTTCGGACAAAAATCCAGGGAAAAGTCCGATGGAAGTCCGACCGTGTGTACGGGGCTTAAGTCTCACCATATTAGCCGCTTGATAATATTTCTGAATGTCTGGAACTGCTACCCCCCCCCCCCCCATACTGTTTAGGCATGGTCATTATTCGGCGTTGTAATCTTGGCCTCTTCAGCTATCAATGCATTAGTCTGATTAAAAAATTCTGGAGGAATATGGATAGGTAGGGTTTGAAATAAATAGGATAGTTTAGGCAAAATTTACATTTTTATTATGTTACATATACCAAACCACAAGAGGGTACCCTTGTCCCATTTAGCCAGTAGATTTTTCACTCTGCTTAATAATGGTAGAAAATTCAACGTAAAGATTTGGTCCAATTTAGGTGATACGTGCCCAAATATTTAAGAGCCGTCAAGGTCCATCTTAATTTAAAATTTGCTTTCAGGGCACTGATTTGTATTGGTGTCATAGATATCCCGATTGCTTCTGATTTTGTCATGTTGATTTTTAAATTTGATTAAGCGCCATATTGATCCAATTCTCCCATCAGATTCGGCATTGATATTGCTGGCTTTGTGAGGGAGAACAGAAGGTCATCCGCATACGCGGGGACCTTATAATATGTATCTCCAGTTCTTATCCCAGAGATGTCTGGGTTTTGCCTTACTTTGCAGAGGAGGGGTCTTAAAAAAGTGGTATCGGAACAACCCTAGTCAATAGACATCCTCCCATGATTGCGCTGCCCTGTCTTTTTAAGACCGAGTACTTTTTTTCCCCAAGTACTCGCCGATACCGATTCTTTTTTTAGTGTCATGTGTTAATTTGACTAATGGGCACTGATAGGTGGCACTGACGGGCACTGATGGATTGGCACTGAACGATGCATGGCACCAACAGATGGATGGCACGTATGGGCACTGATAGATGGCACTGATAGGCGGCACTTATGGGCACTGAAAGGCGGCACTGATAGATGGAACTGGGGTCACTTATGGGCGGGCACTGAAATGCAGCACTGATTAGCAATTGCATAATAAATTACATGAATGATGAGGAGAGCAAGGATTTTGCAATGCTATATGGCATATAGCATTGCAAAATCCTTCCTTTCCTCTCATCATTCATGTCATTTAACTTCTAGCAAGTATGCTGCGACGCCCATATTGGTACACCTTGTACTTGGCTGCAGTAAGCCAGCAGCGGACATCTTGTTACACCCAGCCCATATAGTTCAGGCTGGGTGTAACAAGATGTCCGCCGATGGATTACTGCAGCCGAGTGCAGGGTGTACCAAGATGGGCGCCGTGAGGTTTACCCTCTGACGGAGACACGGGACATCACTTCCTGTACCGAATGTGACGGCTCCGGTCACCGTTTTGGAAAGAATATGCGGCGGCACCCTGCACCCCTGCCCCGACCACCTTACCCCCCATGGTCCACTGCTGCCAGACCGATCTCCGCTCCGCCCTCTCCATCCGCCGACTTCCGGTTCCAGGTATCGGATCTGGCATCGGGAGCATTTGTGCGAATACAAGTACTCCCACAAATGCTCGGTATCGGGACAACCCTACTATTGACACCCCCTGGCACTGAAAGCAAGCACCGTCATTCGGCTATAGCGTGGGCGGAAAGTGGTTAATAGAAAAAAACGAGACTTTACAATCACTTCAAGTTTTATTGTCAAAGCTTAACGGAACAAGCTGAAATTAGAAGCTGATTGGTTAGCATGCAGAGCTGCACCAGATTCTGAGTGATCCAGTATTAGTAAATATCCCCCATAGTATTTATTACAAGTGTTGAACCCTTTTTATATTCAGCGGCCCTGAGGAAGGGGGAAGTATTTCTCCTGAAATGAGTCGGCTTCTCCCAGTTCTCTTATTCAATAAACATTTGGATTAGTCCTCTGAGTTTCTTAAGCTTTTGTACGGGGTGATCCTCAATACAGAATCTATTGCCAGAGAGTTTTCTTTGATATACCGATCACCAGGACAAATACAGAGAGGGTGAATCTCCCTTGGGCCCCTTTCACACGTGTGCGACTTGGGACTGCAAAGTCGCATTACAAGTCGTACCCCATGATTTCCAATGAGTACCGATCATAAATGTGCGACTTCAAGTCACATCGATTGCGAAGTAGTCCCTGCACTACTTTGGCCCGATTTTGATGCGACTTGAGGTCTATAGACCCCAAGATGACGCAGGCATTGCTTCACGTCTCGTCAAAGTCGTGCAACTTTTAGGCCGCAGAAGTGTGAAAGAGGCCGAACGGGGGCATAGACCGCAATAAAACCTGACAGGGGTTCTAATCCCTCTTCACCCCATCCAAAACTATTCTCAAGTTTTGTCTTCAGTACAGTTTTCAGAGGAAAACGTTCCCCGTGTTCAGGTGTGTTACATGTGCAGACCTCTGTTCATACATGTAAATACTCCGGATACCACAGACAGCACTGGACTTCCTGACACTGCTGCTATGAGAGGTGCGGGTCTCATACAAGAAAGCAATTGTGTCATGTATACGCCTCCTCTCCCCAAGGCCATTCACAGAACTCCTTGTAGACTATGAACCATTCACAGAACTCCTTGTAGACTATGAACCATTCACAGATCTTGTAAACTATGAAGCCCTTCACAGAACTCCTTGTAAACTATGAAGCCTTCACACAACTCCTTGTAGACTATGAAGCCTTCACACAACTCCTTGTAGACTATGAACCAAACACAGAACTCCTTGTAGGCAATTAACCATTCACACAACTCCTTGTAGGCAATTAACCATTCACACAACTCCTTGTAGGCAATTAACCATTCACACAACTCCCTGTAGACTATGAACCATTCACACAACTCCCTGTAGACTATGAACCATTCACACAACTCCTTGTAGACTATGAACCACCCACAGAGTTTCTTGTAGACTATGAAACACTCACAGAACTCTTTGTAGACTATGAACCATTCACAGAACTCCTTGTAGACTATGAACCATTCACAGAACTTATTGTAGACTATGAACCCTTGACAGAACTCCCTGTAGACTATGAACCATTCACAGAACTCCCTGTAGACTATGAACCATTCACAGAACTCCTTGTAAGACTATGAACCATTCACAGAACTCCTTGTAAGACTATGAACCATTCACAGAACTCCTTGTAGACAGACGTAACTTATGGTGTAAATAAACCAAACCTTAAAAATGTTTTAATCTGAAGATTAGTTACCCACCTATTTTCTGAAAGCAGAGACCCTGGGGAATAAAATGGAGGTAGTTTTAATATTTTATGTCACATGATGTTATCGAAACAGTTTATCAAAAAGGCAAAATAAATACACAAACGTTCATTTTAGGGCACAAAAAATACCATATATGACCCATTTTTTTGGTAAATGAGGTTGCGCTGAGTAAATAAATAAATACCCAATATGTCAAGCCTTCACCACTTCCCTCCCGGGCCTATTACAAAATGTGGGCTGCAGCGGGGATAAGTTATTCTTACCGGGCGTCATATGACGTCCAGCAGGATAAGCCGCTTGTGATCAGCGAGGTGATCGGTGGTCAGTCTGACACATCGCATCTCCGATTTAGGTAAGGAGTCTAGGACGTATGCTCTTTATCACGTGATTAGCTATGTCCAATCACAGCTGATCACATGGTAACCAGGAAGTGACGTTTATCGGCTTTCCTCCATTTGTGCTGACTAGGCACGGGTAGAGGGGAGCCGATTAGCGGCTCTGCTGACAGGGGGGGGGGGGGTGGGAGCTGCGCTGATTGATTATCAGTGCAGACTCATCAGGGACGCCAATCAGTGCCCACCTGTACTCACATGTAATACCAATCAGTCAGTAAATGCCAGTGCCTCATCAGTGCTGCATATTAGTAATGCCAATCAGTGCCCATCTGTAAATGCCAGTGCCTCATTAGTGCTGCCTATCAGTGCCCATCAGTGCTGCATATTAGTAATGCCAATCAGTACCCATCAGTAAATGCCAGTGCCTCATTAGTGCTGCCTATCAGTGCTGCATATTAGTAATGCCAATCAATCAGTGCCCATCAGTAATGTGGGTCAGTGTCCATCAGTAATTGTCATTCTAATTATGACAGCGCTAAAAGCTGAAAATGGGCCTGGGCAGGAAGGGGGTAAAAGTGCCTGGTATTGAGGCGAGTTGGAGCAACCACGAAATAGTGACAAACTTTGGTACCCAAAATTTTCCAAAAGGTGAGCAATGTTTTTTGTACATAAACACATGCTCTTTTCTTCAACTCATTTTTTCACTCTTGACTTTATTACAATTACAGGACCGATATATATAATAATATACACAGGAGGACCGATATATATAATAATATACACAGGACGACCGATATATATAATAATATACACAGAGGATACAGGGGACCGATATATAAAATAATATATACAGAGGACCGATATATATATATATAATAATATACACAGAGGACCGATATATATATAATAATATACACAGAGGACCGATATATATAATAATATACACAAAGGATACAGAGGACCGATATATATATATAATAATATACACAGAGGACCGATATATATACATATATAATAATACAGTATACACAGAGGACCGATTATATATATATATAAATAGTATATACAGAGATACAGAGGACCGATATATATAATAATATATACAGAGGACCAATACACAATAATATACACAGAGGACCGATATATATATATATATATAATAATATACACAGAGGACCGATATATATATATAATAATAATATACACAGAGGACCGATATATATACATATATAATAATACAGTATACACAGAGGACCGATTATATATATATATATATAAATAGTATATACAGAGATACAGAGGACCGATATATATAATAATATATACAGAGGACCGATACACAATAATATACACAGGGGACCGATTATATAATAATTTATACAGAGGACGGATATATGTAATAATATAATGTATACAGAGGACCTATATGTAGCGGCCTCCACTCTCTCTCTCTCTCTCGTTTATCGGTTATCTTTGGCTGCAGTCTAGGGGTACCTTGGAGGAGAGAGTGCGGGGTCACCACGCCAATACTTTCACCGCAGATGTTTGTGTGGTGTGAGCAAAGTCTCTTTACCTTCGGGTCGGTGTTCTGCATTTGGAGCCTCCGCTTCTTCTGTGGAACAGTGTCTGCCAGTAAATGAGCCCCACACCAATAAAAGTCCAACACTCCTTTATTTTCCAATGTCAGGATGAAACACAACCAGTTGGACTCCCTCAACAGACAGACAGGGGGTGTGGATACGAGTAGGCCCAGGCACAATGAACTCTCCTATTCCATTTGTTTGCGTGCGAATAGGCTTGGCGCACGGTCTCTGCCAACGACCGTGAATTAGTAGCTGCCACCTACCGGGTGAACTGTTACAGCCTCTGCCACAGGCCTGAAAGTAACGGTCTTCAGATGCGACCTTTGCGAAATGTCTCTGCACAGACTTTAGCACATGAACCACCCTCCACGTGAATAAGCCCCTATTTGGTGAAGGCATCCCTCCAGACGGTCTCCGGAGACCCTGTCCCGGCACCGGCAATCTGCTGCACCAGATCTACGGGAAGGTCACCTGCGCGGTCCATTGCGTCTTAGATTCAGGCACCCAGTCCGTCGGGCACCTTAGGACGATCCGTCCTGGGCGGAACCCAGTGGAAGTAGCTGGGCCCCAGGCCTGGAACAAAGTACCTCACCCCAGACTAAAAGGTGTCTGGGGGTGGCTCCCGAACTCCTGGTGTCCAGGCCTAGACCGCCTGGACACCGACCACGGACCGCAGCCCTCAGGCTAAAGGTGCTGGGACTCGACCCGTGAAAAAGATGTCCGCCCCCTTTATACCCTCCCCCAGCAAGCACAGCAGGTTCCCCGCCCCACCGTACAGGTGCTGCGAGAGGCCACAAAGGGTACGGCACTGCAGTGATGGTTCAACCCCAGCCCACAGGGACAGCGCCACCTGCTGGGCCGCAGGGAACTATGCATCACTGGTGTCTCTGCCAGTATCAAACATAATAGAAAAGTATATACCCGCTACATATATATATATATATAATAATAATAATATATACAGAGGACCGATATATAATAATATATACAGAGGACCTATACACAATAATAGTGACAAGAAGAAGCACAACAACCTCCTGGAACATCCATACAGGAGAATATCTCAGCCCTCACTGGCTGCATGCTTGCTCCTCCCCTCCTTTATCACCACGTGCTCTCCTCCTCCAAGCCCCTCCCCACCAAGTCCGTCCATTCCCCTTCCTAGCGCCTATCCTGCGCCGCAATGTGGGCGGGGATTTGTGTTCTCCTGGCTCCCGACTCGCTACTGCCAAGCTAGTGCGATATAATAGAAAATCACTGTTCTGCCAATGAGATCTCCGCCCCCTCCCTGTAACCCCTCCCCCCTCAGTGTAAACCGAGCGACCTAACCTAACCCCTCCCCTCTCTTATCCGGCCCAACCCCCGGGACCTGCGAGCGGCCCGCCCCTCCCTCGGTAAGCTCCTCCTCCGTGGCCGGTGATTGGCAGGCGGTGGCCGCCGGATCTGCAGGGCACACACACACAGGCCGGAGCCGGTAGAGAGGAGGAGCCGTGCGGCCGGACGAGGAAGGAGACTCCGCTGATCGGTGAGTGCTGGGAGCGGCCGGGGCTTCGGCTCTGTCCATTGTCTGTCCTGACATCCGGGGGAGAACGGGAGGGTGCTGGCTGGGGAGGAGGAGGGATGGTGTGCCGGGTGTAGGGATCAGAGATCCGGGATCATTGTGTGCTTACACCCCGGAGGAGGGGGGATCCGGGGGCTGCACCGATCACCGATCAATATCATGTGATAGACTCAGAGCACTGCCCCTTATCAATATCCTAGATATGTAGCCATCCCCCAATTATTATTATTATTACATTTTTATTTTTTTATATTTTATTTATTTGCTAATTTTATTATATATTATTAGTTATAAAGCGTTGCCCAATATCCATGTATCATATGTAACTACTTCCCTTTTTTTAAATTATTTTTATTATTATTATTAGTATTATTATTAGTATTATTATTATTTTTATTATTATTATTATTACTAGCTGGTTATAGAACATTGTCTAATATCCATGTCTCCTATATGTAACTACTTACTAACTACTCAATTTATTATTGCTTATGTATCATTATTTGTGTATTATGTTTAATATTTATATATTCATGATTATAGATCATTTACATATTATAATTTATTTTTTTTTTATTTTTTTTTATTTCATTATTATTATACCTAGCTGGTTACCCTCTTCCTGCCCCTACATGGCCCTTTAACTGGGTCTTAAGTGGGGTGTCCTCCTTTTTAGTCACATGACCACTGCATTTTGGCTGACGCAGTGGTCACATGATCAGGAGCCAATCATCTCCGCTCCCATTCATAACTAGAGAGCAGGAGATGTGGGTGGCAGTCGCTGTGTTGGGAGCGAGATCTCAGCACAGGAACTTTGGCTGCGATGGGCTCGTATTTGCGGCATGCGAGTGAATGTCACACTACAGCGATATTGGACATCGCACGGGATTTACAACACATTGCTGTGCAGATCACATGCGATGTCTGTGCGGCTGAATTTGTATCGCATTCGCACCAAAATGGCGCAGGAACCTTTTTTTTTTTTTTTGGTCCGCACGGATCACATGGGTGTTCACGCCGCCCTATGCGATCCGATTCCTACACCATTTGGCAGTTCGCACTGCGATCCTATCTGGGGATGTCATAACTTTACATTGACACCCGCCGGCAGGTGCCAGGAGATGCGGGAGCCCGCGCTGGAGCTGCGCTGGTTCCTCCATCGCATATATATGTGAACTGAGGCTCGGATCACACTGCTGTGACATGGGATCCCACCTAAGTCACATGACCTGTCAAATGCAATGTTTCCCTAGGAGAGTCATCTTTAAAAGGTGTTCTAAAGCTTCGTGTTTTTTTTTTTCACCTTAATGCATCCTATGCATTATCGGACCCCCCCCCCCCATTTTACTTACCCGAGCCGCGAAACTCTGTGGGCGCGATGCTTTCCCCCAGCTTGAGGCGGCTCTTCATTGGAGATTGAAAGCCGCGCAGCCACTGGCTCCCGCTGCTGTCAATGAAACCAATGACGCGGGGGGCGGGGCCGAGTGATACACTTGGCGGCTATGGCCGCCACTGTATGAGACGGGAGCGCGCCCGCAAGCTAACCCCCTTGGGAGAGCGCATCCCAGAATGCGGGTCAGCTTTTGCGGGGAGGAGCCAAGACAGCTGCCGAGGGACCCCAGAAGAGGAGGATCGGGGCCACTCTGTGCAAAACGAACTGCACAGTGGAGGTAAGTATAACATGTTTGTTATTTACAAAAAAATTTTTTTATTAATCCTTACAACCCCTTTTTAAAGAGGGATTTCACCCGCGATTTTATTTATTTTTTTAAAAGTCAGCAGCTACAAACACTGTAGCTGCCGACTTTTTTAATAAGGACACTTACCTGTCCTACTCACCCGCGATGATGGGGCCTCCCCGATGCCGATCCCTCAATCATTGCAGGTCCGGCGCCGCCATCCTCACTAAGGGAAACAGGCAGTAAAGCCTTGCAGCTTCACTGCCCGTTTCCTGCTGCGCATGCGCGAGTCTCGCGCCGATTTGTGAATGGGCGGTTGCTCTCTGGGATACACACAGTTCCCAGAAGGCAGCGCGCCCCATTCACCAGAAGACACCGCGAGGAAGAAGAGGAAGAAGACCCACCGTGGATAAGGAAGAGGCAGATTAAGGACTTCCGCATAGCAACCGGTATTTCGGGTGAGTAAAAAATATATATATATATATATATATATATATATATATATATATATATATATATATATATATATATATATAATTTTTTTTTTTTTTGCAGCATTTTTGTGTAATTTTTTTTTTTCGGTGGAACTCCACTTTAACTGATACTACGTAAGTTGCTCCAGGTTTAGAAAACGTTCCTGCATTACTTTCATCTGACTTGGGTGCAGGTTTTAGCCCTTGTACAGGCTTCTAAATAGCATCCAAATCGCAAGGAAGTCGCAGGCAAATGTGAAACGAGCCTTAAAGTGGTTGTAAAGGCAGAATCTTTTTTTATCTTAATGTATTCTATGTATTAGGATAAAAAAACCTTCTGTGTGCAGCAGCCCCCCCAATACTTATCTGAGCCCCCTCTCGATCCAGCGATGTCCACGGGTGCCTCAGCCGCCTGGGACTTTCCCTCCTGATTGGCTGAGACACAGCAGCGGCACCATTGGCTCTCGCTGCTGTCAATTAAAGTCAGTTAGCGAATGAGAAGAGAGAGAGAGGGGGGGCAGGGCTGAACCGCGGCACCGCACCTGAATGGACACACAGAGCAGCGGTTCGCCTTGGGTGCCCCCATAGCAAGCTGCTTGTTGTGGGGGCACTCGGCAGGGGTCAGAAACACCGGCGAGGGACCCGAGAAGAGGAGGATCCAGGCTGCTCTGTGCAAAACCAACTGCATAGAGAAGTCAAGTATAACATGTTTGGTATTTTTATATAAAAATAAAAAAGACTTTACAATCACTTTAACTGATCCTACAGAAGTCGCTACAACTTTCGAAAAGGTTCCTGCGATACTTTGCTGTGACTTGGGTGCGATTTCAGCCCTTGTACGGGCTTCTCAATCGCATTCAACTTGGAAGGAAGTTGCAGGGCAAAGTAGTACAACTTTGCCGTTGCAGAAGTGTGAACCGAGCCCAGCTTCACATTGGAGCGATTTGCCAAATCGGCGGCTGTTGCCGGCAATGGCACCACCCAAATCGGTGCGGTTCCACACCGATTTTAAAAAGTAGTTCCTGTACTACTTCTGGTCGACCTCAGGGTGCGATTTTGTATAGACATCTCTATATGAACCCACACAGGCGTCTGTCAAATTGCCCCCTAAAGTCGGACTGCATTTCGGCTGAACTGGCATGATTTCTAACCCGCAGCAATGTGAATGTGAACCTGGGCTTAAAGGGGGGTTCCACCCACAATTTTTTTTTTTTTTTACACTGTAGCTGCTGACTTTTATAAAGGACACTTATCTTCGCGCCCGCAAGGTCGCCCCCCCCCCCCCCTGAGGCCGATCGCTCGTGACCGTCCCACGTACATTTACTGCAGCTGGGCGACCTGTACGTGATTATGTGTACGCTGTTTAGGGAACGCGCGTGGCGCCCCCCACTGTGATTGGACACCGTGGAAGCCAATCTGCGGGTCCGGTGGCCGCGCTGACCCTAGCGACCCGCCGATCGTTCACAGGAGAGACGGAGCAGCGGTGTGCCGATGTAAACAAAGCACACCGCTGATCTGTCAGGGAGGAAAAGAGGGAGATCGGGTTTCAGCTAAGCTGAATCACAATCTCTCTTTTTCCTCCAGTGAATCCATTCTCC
Organism: Rana muscosa; assembly: GCA_029206835.1. Taxonomy (NCBI): domain Eukaryota; kingdom Metazoa; phylum Chordata; class Amphibia; order Anura; family Ranidae; genus Rana; species Rana muscosa. The sequence continues at coordinate 288,602,751 of CM055124.1, forward strand.
CCCCCCCCCCCCCACAGTTAGAAACACATTTAACCCCTTGATCATCACTAGTGTTAACCCCTTCCCTGCCAGTGACATTTATACAGTGATCGGTGCATTTTTTAAATTTATTTTTTATTAGTGTCACTGGTCCCCAAAAAGTGTCAGATTGGTCTGCCGCAATGTCGCAGTCCTGCTAAAAATCGCATGTCGCTGTCATTCCCACAAAAAAAAGAAAGTCCCTAAAATCTATCCCTTAGTTCAGTGGTCTCCAAACTGCGGCCCGAGGGCCGGATGCGGCCCTTTGTCTGCCTTTATTCGGCCCTTGGAGCACTATCCCTCCCAATGATACGAGACACTATTCTGACACCGACAATGGGGCACCATTTCTCCCACTGACACCGCTAATGGGGCAATATTCCTCCCTATGATACTAGCAATGGGGCACTATTCCTCCCCCCTAATACCAGATGTTTACTCCCACTGATGCCAGGAAAAATTTCACTCCCGCTTGCCAAAGTCCGGCCCTCCAAGAGCCTGAAGGACAATAAACCGGCCCTTTGTTTAGAATGTTTGGAGACCCCTGCCTTAGTTTGTAGACATGATAACTTGCGCAAACCAATCAATATACACTTATTGGGATTCTTTCTACCAAAAATATGTAGCAGAATACAATTGATAAAGAAAAAAATATATATTAATTTTATTTTATTTTTTGGATATGTATTATTGCAGAAAGTAAAAAAAAAATGTATTTGTTTTTTCCAAATTTGTCGTTCTCTTTTTTTTTGTTTATAGCGCAAAAAATAAAAACCGCAGAGGTGATTAAATGCCACCAAAAGAAATCTCTATTTGTGGGGGGAAAAAAGAACATGAATTTTATTTGGGAGATCCTTGGTGTGCTGGTGACATTCTCTTGCTCCTTTTGTAAACAGAGCTGCAGTGTGCGTCTTTCTGTAAACAGAGCTGCAGTGTGCGTCTTTCTGTAAACAGAGCTGCAGTGTGCGTCTTTCTGTAAACAGAGCTGCAGTGTGCGTCTTTCTGTAAACAGAGCTGCAGTGTGCGTCTTTCTGTAAACAGAGCTGCAGTGTGCGTCTTTCTGTAAACAGAGCTGCAGTGTGCGTCTTTCTGTAAACAGAGCTGCAGTATATGAATTTGCAGCCAGTCACGTGTAGCAAGAAACTAATTCCTGCCATCTGTTAACGGCGGACAAGTGAATTTTTATTTATTTTTTTGAGATCGGCTCTATGCAGGCATTAAAGTGGTTCTAAAGGCAGAATGTTTTTTATCTTAATGTCTTCTATTTATTACGATAATAAAAAAAAACCTGTGTGCAGCAGCCCTCCTCAGCACCCCTAATACTTACTTGAGCCCCATCTCAATCCAGCGATGTTGCACGAGAGCCACAAAGTCCACGGGACTCTCCATCCTCATTGGCTGAGACAGCAGCAGCCACCATTGGCTCCCACTGCTGTCAATAATAGTCAGTGAGCCAATGAGGAAAGAGAGGGGGTCGAGCTGTGGCTTTGTGTCTGATTGGGCACAGAGCAGTGGCTTGGCTCGGGTGCCCCCATAGAAAGCTGCTTGCTGTGGGGGCAGCAGGGAGGGGCCAGGAGCACTTGCGGGGGACCCAAGAAGAGGAGGATCGGGGCTGCTCTGTGCAACACCATTACACGGAGCAAGTTAGTATAATATGTTTGTTTTATTTTTGACCACTTGCCATCCACGCTATAGCCAAATGACGGCTACAGCGCAGACCTGAATTTCCGGGAGGCCGTCAATAGACGTCCTTCCCTTTGCATGCACCCCCTGCAGGGTGTGCGCTGTGATCACGAGTCACTGAGACTCGGGTGTTCACAGATCTGAGTAAGGGGCCGGTCCCGACCCCTTACCACGTGATCAGCTGTCAGCCATATCTATCGGCGTATAACACGCACCCCAAGTTTAGGAGGGAATTTTAAGGAAAAATCTTTTAGGAGGGAAGATTAAGGATAAAAACTTACATTTAAATGCCCATCAATGCAGCCTTATCAGTGTCCATCCGCAGCCTTGCCCAGTGTCCTTGTAGCATAATGGTTTACATTTTACCGCCGCAGCACCGAGATATACAGAGCCGGATGTCCTGTGTACTCGTCTCCTCTCGCAGTCCCGCCCCTTGGCCAGGCTCCTATGATGGACATAACGTAGGTCCAATGGCGGGACTGGGCGTGACTGCGAGCTTAGCCGAGTACACAGTACACTAGGCTATGTGTATATCGGCGACGCTAGCTCCTCTCTTCCCCTCAGAGACAACAGAGATCGACGTATAACACGCACCCACGATTTTCCCCTGATTTTAAGTGCGTGTTATACGCTGATAAATACGGTAATTCCCGCAGTCAGTGTGAACCTGGGCTAAAAGCCATTTTTGAGCTCCACTCATATTACATTGCCTAGGCTGAGATGACGGCATCAGTTTGCTGCAGGCAGATGGAAGCATTTCCTTAGTCTTCTCTCCCCCAGTGATCCAGCTGCAACATTATCCATGATCAGTAGCAAATAACAAGGCGAGAGCGTGCTGGGGGAGCGCTGTTATCTCTTTGGGAAGTGTTAAAGGGGAGTTCCAGGCTTTTTATGTTTATTAAAAGTCAGCAGCTACAAAAAGTGTACCTGCTGACTTTTAATAAACAGACACTTACCTGTTCCACTGTCCAGCGATGTGGCTGCCCAGAGCGATGCTCCTCTCCCCCTCCATTCAGACTGTGGGCAACCCGGCCGTGACAGCTTTCGGCTTCACGGCTGGGCACTCACTGCGCTCCTGGAGTGGACAGGTGATCTCCTGGGACCTGCCACGTGTCCCAGGAGATCGCCAAGGGGGCGGGGCGGGGCCGCCTAGGGGGAGAGGAGGAGTTGCCTAGGTGGCCCCTAGGTGGAAGTGGGACAGAAAGTCCCACTCCACCTCCCCCCCCCCCCCAAAAAAAAACATTACATGTAAGGGGGCGATGAGTTTTTAAAGCGCAAGTTCCACTTTTGCAGAGAGCAGTTATTGGCTATAAACCATTCCAACCAGATCTCCCTTTTTATAAATGTGATGATTCAGGCTCCAATATGGCCGCCTCCATGTTGGGACAATATTTGGGTGTGACTGCAAACACTGATCATATCGGCCTGATTCATCCCTTCCATAAACATGTCAGTCAATACGCTTGCAGCTTTATGTTACTGTATTAGCTGCAGGAAACCAGTAACTGCATGTCTAACTCAACCAGGCACTTCATGCTGTGACCTGTAGTTCCTCAACGGCTTCTGGATCTCGGGTTCTCAGTTTCATCAAGTCTTAAAGCGGTCCTTCCATTTCAGTGTACTCTATACTCCTAGGTAGATCTCTTCAGTCAGATTGGGCGGTATGGTCAGCTTTACCCCTCTGTGACTTCCTCCCGCAACACCTACCATATCTCACAAAAGTTAGTATACCCCTCACATTTTTTGTAAATATTTTCTTCTATCTTTTCATGTGACAACACTGAAGAAATGACACTTTCCTACAATGTAAAGTAGTGAGTGTACAGCTTGTATAACAGTGTAAATTTCCTGTCCCCTCAAAATAACTCAACACACACCTCGAGCAAACGAAACGCAAGAATTCTGTAATGAGCTATCGGATTTTTTTATCAAAAAAATCTTAAACATTCGTGAAATAATTCAACAGAAAAAAACAACCAACCTCACTCAAAGCAAGAAGAGGAAATCAATACAAACATTATACAATCAACGAAATTTTCGCTGGTCTCGATCACCATCGACACCACCAAAAACCTCACCAGAAGCCTCCGAGACAGCACATCACCAAATGATATCATTTCTACAAAACTCCTGAAAGAATGTACCGACATCTTGGCACCCACCATAACACATCTCGTAAACCAATCGTTAAAAGAAGGTATTGTTCCGATCTCCCTCAAGCAAGGCATAATCAAACCCCTCCTAAAGAAACCCAACCTCAACCCCCAAAGACCCAAACTACCGCGGACCGGTAACAAGTCTTAACACCATCTCCAAGATCATGGAGAAAGCAGTAGTACAACAGCTACAACTCCATTTGGACACCCACAAACTATTGGACCCACTACAATCAGGCTTCGGCCCATGCCATGGCACAGAAACGGCACTTCTCAAAATATGGGATGACGCCCTCGAAGCAGCAGATGACGGAGAATCAGGTCTTCTGCTGCTGCTGGACCTCAGTGCAGCGTTCGACACAGTAGACCACAAAACTCTACTCATTCGCCTTAAAGAAGTAGCTGGAGTTGCAGACCCAGATCTACCCTGGTTCGCATCCTTCCTAGAAAATCATTCCCAGACCGTGAAACTAGGAGCCTTCGCCTCTAAAACTAGCGCAATTTCTTGCGGAGTCCCTCAAGGATCACCCGTGCTCTTCAACATCTGCCTCCGCCCACTCCTCAAAGTCATCAGCAAACAGGACCTGCTCTATCACTCCTACGCTGATGACACTCAACTCTACTTTCGCATCACCGAAAAAAAAAAAAAGACCAATTTCACGGACTAGAAAAATGCCTCACACTGATCGATGATTGAATGACTGAGAGCTCCCTCAAACTCAATGGATCCAAAACAGAACAACTTCTCCTCCACGCAAACCGAAAGACAAAAGCTAAGACTTCATGGACACCACCCACCATCCTTGGACAGACCATTCCCCCGAGCACCAAAGTCAAAAGTCTCGGAGTCCTCTTTAACTCAGATGTCGATGGACGCACAAATAGTGCGATCCGCTGACTACTGATCCTATCTCCTCCGCCTGCTGCGTAGACTCATCCCCTTCTTCCCAGAAGAGGAGATAGCAGTAGTAGTTGGAACAATCATCAATTCCCGACTGGACTCCCTCTACCTAGGACTACCTAAATACCAGATTTCGCGCCTTCAAGTCGTCCAGAACACGGCAGCCAGACTGGTAACGGGAAAAAAACCCTGGGAATCCATCACCCCGTCCCTGAGGACCCTTCATTGGCTAACCGTAAAGGATCGGGTCACCTTCAAGACCCTCTGCCTCACCCACAAATGCACACAAGGAAACGCTCCTCAATATTTATGCGAGAAAATAAAACACTACTCACCCAATCGCACTCTCCGATCAACAAACCAAAACCTCCTCCACATCCCCAAGTCCCGCTACAAATCGAAGGGAAAACTAAGAGTTGCAGTCCAAGGACCACGGCTATGGAACGCTCTACCCACGGACATCCGCATGGAAGAAAACCATCGGGCCTTCAGGAAAAAACTTAAAGGGGAGTTCCAGCCTTTTTTATGTTTTATTAAAAGTCAGCAGCTACAAAAAGTGTAGCTGCTGGCTTTTAATAAACAGACACTTACCTGTTCGACTGTACCCCCCCCCCCCCTTCTCCGCCGGCGCCTCCATTCCTACTGTGGGCACCCGGCCGTGACAGCTCTTGGCTTCATGGCCAAGCACTCACTGCGCATGCGCGAGCGCAATCTGAGTGGACAGGTCCCAGGTGATCGCCTACATGGAGGGGCCTGCCTTAGGCGATATGACGAGTCGCCTGGGCGGAAGGAGGAAGTGGGACAGTAAGTCCCCACTCCTACTGAAGGCATGATGGGACTTTTGCAATAGCTGGAGGTCAACTAATTGCATATCCCTGGCCTAGGCTATAAGAAGATTGCCAAGACCCTTAAACTGAGCTGCAGCACGGTGGCCAAGACCATACAGCGGTTTAACAGGACAGGTTCTACTCAGAACAGGCCTCCCCATGGTTGACCAAAGAAGTTTAGTGCACGTGCTCAGCGTCATATCCAGAGGTTGTCTTTGGGAAATGGACGTATGAGTGCTGCCAGCATTGCTGCTGAGGTTGAAGGGGTGGGGGGTCAGCCTGTCAGTGCTCAGACCATATGCCGCACACTGCATCAAATTGGCCTGCATGGCTGTCGTCCCAGAAGGAATCCTCTTCTAAAGATGATGCACAAGAAAGCCCACAAACAGTTTGCTGAAGACAAACAGACTAAGGACATGGATTACTGGAACCATGTCCTGTGGTCTGATGAGACCAAGATAAACTTATTTGGTGTCAGATGGTGTCAGGCGTGTGTGGCGGCAACCAGGTGAGGAGTATAAAGACAAGTGTGTCTTGCCTACAGTCAAGCATGGTGGTGGGAGTGTCATGGTCTGGGGCTGCATGAGTGCTGCCGACACTGGGGAGCTACAGATCATTGAGGGAACCATGAATGCCGACATGTACTGTGACATACTGAAGCAGAGCATGATCCCCTCTCTTCAGAGACTGGGCCGCAGGGCAGTATTCCAACATGATAACCACCCCAAACACACCTCCAAGACCACCACTGCCTTGCTAAAGAAGCTGAGGGTAAAAGTGATGGACTGGCCAAGCATGTCTCCAGACCTAAACCCTATTGAACATCTGTGGGGAATCCTCAAACAGAAGGTGGAGGAGCGCAAGGTCTCTAATATCCACCAGCTCTGTGATGTCATCATGGAGGAGGGGAAGAGGACTCCAGTGCCAACCTGTGAAGCTCTGGTGACCTCCATGCCCAAGAGGGTTAAGGCAGTGCTGGAAAATAATGGTGGCCACACAAAATATTGACACTTTGGGCCCAATTTGGACATTTTCACTTAGGGGTGTACTCACTTTTGCTGCCAGCGGTTTAGACATTAATGGCTGTGTGTTTGAGTTGTTTTGAGGTGACAGCAAATTTACACTGTTATACAAGCTGTACACTCACTACTTTACATTGTAGCAGAGTGTCAACCGCATGAGCGGGCCACATACTGGGCTGTAGGTTATCTGCGCTATCATTAGTAGGAAAACCTTTCGTTTTAGTGAATGCTGTTGAAGTATTTTGGGTAATGCAGTTGGTGTACCTCCCTCTCTGTGTTGCTCAAGGTAACCAATGAAATCCAAGGTCCAGTGTACATACATCCTTTAACCACTTTGCGCCCGTCATACGACTAATGACGGCCGCAAAGTGGTTCTTAAATGCCAGGAGGCCGTCATTATACGGCCTCCGCTCCTTCGGCCACTGGGGGGCGCGCATCACTGAGATGCCGATGCGCGTGCCTGGTGGCCGCGATGTCCGCCAGGCACCCGCGATCGGCCTGTACACAGACAAGGACATGGATCTCTGTGTGTAAACACACAGATCCATGTCCTGTCAGGGAGAGGAGACTGATGCTGTGTCCCTTGTACATAGGGACACAGATTGGTCACCTCCCCCTGTCAGTCCCCTCCCCCCACAGTAGCAATCACTCATAGGGCACACATTTAACCCCTTCCTCGCCCCCTAGTGCTAACCCCTTCCCTGCCAGTCACAAATACAGTAATCAGTGCATTTTTATAGCACTAATCGCTGTATAAATGTGAATGGTCCCAAAAATGTGTCAAGTGTCCGATGTGTCCGCCATAATGTCACAGTCATGATAAAAATCGCTGATCGCCGCCATTACTAGTAAAAAAAAAAATAATAATAAAAAAAAAAAAAAAATGCCATAAAACTATCCCCTATTTTGTAGACGCTATAACTTTTGCGCAAACCAACCACTATACGCTTACTGCGATTTTTTTTTTTTTTTTTTTTTTTTACCAAAAATATGTAGAAGAATACGTATCGGCCTAAACTGAGAAAAAAATAGTTTTTTTAAAAAAAAATTGGGATATTTATTATAGCAAAAATCAAAAAATATTGTGTTTTTTTTTTTTTTTTTCCAAAATTGTCGCTCTTTTTTGGTTTTATAGCGCAAAAAATAAAAACCGCAGAGGTGATCAAATACCACCAAAATAAAGCTCCATTTGTGGGAAAAAAAGGACGTCAATTTTGTTTGGGAGCCACGTCGCACGACCGCGCAATTGTCAGATAAAGCGACGCAGTGCCGAAAGCTGAAATTTTAGCCTGGGCAGGAAGGGGGTATATGTGCCCAGTAAGGAAGGTGTTAAAGATCATCTGTCCTGTTTTGCTCTTGCCAGACAGGCCTTCCATGTAGATAGTTAGCAACTAGGTGAGGATGAGAAAAAGACTAAGGCCTTGATAGGCTGAAACGTGTTAGTGTTGGGTCTGTTTGGAATGTGTACTCCTTGGATGAAATAAAGACCATTTTTTTTTATTCTGGTTTTGATTTAAATCAAGTCGATTTTTAAATCATAATTTTTTTGAATAGCAACTGTCATCTCTGTCCCGCAGTGGCTCCTCCCCTCGCCCGCTGTTGACTCACCGACAGTCCTATTCACTTTAATGGGACGGCTGATGATGCGGCGGGGACACAAGCAGGTGAGTGGGTGCCCGCTAACGGGCGCTGCCATGATGGATCTGAAATGACAGGTGCTCTTTAAATGTCAGGACTTATTCTTGCTGGTAATTAGAATCTTTAATATTTGCAAACAAAATGAAGGTTTCCTATTTGGAATAATAAGCTGTCAGATTAGTAAAACGATTAGTAATTAATTAGTAAAATGATCAGAACTGATTTTAGGTTAATCACACTTGGTTGGAGAACTACTCAAATTATTAAATTAAAACAATAACATTTATATTACCTACTTTACCCATATGTAGAGGAGCTTCATTAAAATATTCCCAAACTGGGTCTCTTTTACGGCCTGTTGCCATTTTGCTTCTCAAGGGAGGAATAAAGCACTTCAAGTTATGTGCAGAAAGATCACAAAGGTTTATATGCTGCTTAGGTTTCACTTTCATTTTTACTGCTTGCCCTTCCTCCTCACACTTAGAGCCTGGTACAGATGCGTTTCTCTTCAAACAATCATACAGTTTGTAGTGTACATAGATCTGCAAACATTGGGATAAAGGAATATTCCTTTTGTTTTATCTCATGGTTGCCGTGAAATTGTGTGAATGCATCAATGCAGTGCATGTCATCTCAGCTTGCAGAGCTTGGATTCATTGAATGAGTTTACCAAAAATTGTAAATATTGCAAAATATACAGCCTCATGTTACATAACTAAGCTCCATATCATTCTAAATTAACTAAATTATTAATGTTAATTCTTATCAACAAAATTAATTTTGATAATAAAAAAAAAAAATTTGAATTAAATTAAAAAAAAAAAAGTTAAAAAAAAAAATATATAATACATATATATATTTTCATGCTCACGTGGTTGCCAACTTTATTTACATGGATGGATTCTTGTGTTGTGGCATGGAGACCGCAAGCAAGGCACAGTGAGTGGAAACCGAGTTCTTGCTGGCCCTGATTGCATGATTGGGTTGCAGTGCCATTCTCTTGCATGTATATTTCTAGGTCACCAATGTAACTTGTTGTGTGTGTTTTTTTTTTTTCATATTGGGTAGCGTAGGGAAGGGTTAAGTCCTCTGCCCGGCTCTTATTAATCATCAGTGCTGTGACGGTAGTGAGCACTCAAACAAGGAAGTGCACTCGCTATACTAACTCTTGGGTCAAGCTTCCATTGGCTACAGTGTCCTAGTAATTTGAGGGGTGATGTAAACCAGGGCTTGACAAATCCCAGGTGCCAGGTCACCATGGTGTCTGAAATTTGCGTCCTGGGCTACACTGCAGAAGCCATCTGGATTCGGTCTTCCTGTGTGGCGCCACCCACCAACCCCCCCCCCCCCCCCACCACCACCCCTCGTTGGAGCGTGGACTAAGAGGACAGGCTGGCAGGTTAATTGAGGTTGGAGCGGGGTACAGCGCTTGTTTGTGGTTACCTATGTCCCCCTCTGGTGGGCGGAGCTGTGATGAGCGTGGCACGCCTGCCATTCTGACTGAGGGCTTCCCTTGCTTGCTCCTCACTGTCTGTCCACCTCCGACATCTCCTTCCTAGTTTGACAGCTGGGTTTGCGGCTGCGGGGTTGATCTGGCGCCCTTTCCTTACCGACGGGGAGTGTGATGGGCATGTACACTTATAATCGGGACACTGATCATCAGTGCAGCTTCATCAGTGCAGCTTCATCAGTGCCCTTCAGTAAAGGAGAAACATTTTAAAAATAGCTAACTGCTGCGCTTGTATCCACAACAAAAAAATGAATATAAAAATAAAATAAGCAGCTAGCACAATATTGATGAACAACAATATAAAGATTATAAAGTGGTGGTGCAGTGCTTAGAAAATAAATTAGTCCATAGAAAGTCAATCCAACCATGGTGATCATCACACTGCACATCAAAAGCGGTTAGCAGAAGGTAAGGGGGGGGGGGGGCCTCATCACCGGCACCCGATAACACTGTCGCTTACCCTTCTTAATAGACCCTCATCACAAAGGTCACATGGGAATTGGATAATAAAGGACACCCTTCAATCTCCACACATCTCAATCAGGGCTGACAAACAGGAATGCAGAAGTAAACACCCCGGTCTCAACTTTCTTTCTCCTGGTACTCCAGCAGTGGCATCCATGAAATTGCAAAGAGATGGACCTCATGGTGCAGTATTTCCAAATACGTTTATTAGATTAAAAAGCGATACACTCACGTTCTCTGCATTAAAACACGCCATATTCAATGTAAATATCCAGCGTTCCCCACCAGCAAGATGGCCGCTGCATCCCAGCATAGACCAGCGTAGTGTCGCTGACCCAATTCTACGCGTTTCGTCATAGGATGACGTCAACAGGGGTGTGAGAGAAAGAAGAAAAATTTCTTATTTGCAAGTGTTTTATTTTTTTTATTTTTTCGGTCTTTTATCATTTTGGCACCGGGTGTGAGCAATTCCTATTGTCCGATTCCCTGGACATGAAGTGCCGGGCAGCTGAATTAAGAAAACTTTTTTTAGACAGCTCCTAGATTCAAAGCAAATTTGTCAGCCCCTGGTGTAAACGGCCTGCAGGTATTGCATTTCCATTATTCAATTAAAAAAAAAAAAATTCTAAAGCCGTACAGTTTTTATTCTCTCCTGGGGCCCCTTATCTGCATAGGGTATTTTCTTAAAAAAAAAAAAAAAAAAAGTAAAATTTGGCCTTTAACCACTTCGCGCCTAAGGACGTCCATGACTTTCAGCCGGGATATCTGAATGATGCCTGCAGCTACAGGCATCATTCAGATATCGTTTTTTAGAGCCGGCGATTCTCTGTACCGTAAGAACGATCATAGCGGCTGTTCCGCCGCTTGATCGTTCTTACAGGCGGCGAGAGGGGACGTCGCCCCCCCCTCCCGCCGCCCTCCGGTGCTTCTACCGACTCACCTGAGCGATCGGTGAGTCGGTGACAGTATCCGCGGGCCCCGGCTTCTAACCATAGAGATTTCCGGCGGACCAGATGGTCGCCGGAGTCTCTATGATCGTTCGGAGGCCGGGCGCGATGTTATGACGTCACGCCCGGCCTCTGCATTAAAAAAAAACGGCGCCGCTTCGGCTAGGAAGCGGTGATCATTTTTTTTTTTTTTTTTTCAGGCTTCTCAGCCTAGAGGTGAGATGTGGGCTCTTATTGACCCCATATCTCACTGTAAAGAGGTCCTGTCATGCTTATTCCTATTACAAGGGATGTTTACATTCCTTGTAATAGGAATAAAAGTGATCATATTTTTTTTTTTTTTCTAACTGTCAAAGTAAAAAGTTAAGTGTAAAATGAACAATAAAAAAAAAAAAAATGTAAAGCACCCCTGTCCCCGGTAGCTCGTACGCAGAAGCGAACGCATACGTAAGTCCCGCCCACATATTAAAACGGTGTTCAGAACACACATGTGAGGTATCGCAGCGAACGTTAGAGTGAGAGCAATAATTCTAGCCCTAGACCTCCTCTGTAACTCAAAACATGTAACCAATAAAAAAATTTAAAGCTTCGCCCATGAGGATTTTTAAGTACCGAAGTTTGGCGCCATTCTACGAGCGTGTACAATTTTGAAGGGTGACATGTTAGGTATCTATTTACTCGGCGTAACTTCATTTTTCACATTATGCAAAAAAATTGGGCTAACTTTAATGTTTTAATATTTTTTAATTCATGAAACCGTTTTTTTTCCAAAAAAAATGCGTTTGAAAAATTATTGCGCAAATACCGTGCGAGATAAAAAGTTGCAATGACCGCCATTGTATTCTCTAGGGTCTTTGCTAAAAAAAACATATATAGTGTTTGGGGGTTATATGTAATTCTCTAGCAAAAAAATTTGGCTTTTTACATGTAGGAGCGAAGTGTCAGAATTGGCCCGGATGCGAAGTGGTTAATCACTTCAATATCGGACACTTTCACCCTCGTCCTGCTCAGGCCAATTTTCATCTTTCAATGCTGTCCATGGACGTCCTCCCAAAACTAGAGCCACACTGTAGCCATCTTTCGGCTATAGCATGGTACTAAAGTGGTTAAGTTAACCCAACCAGTTAATTCCCCTCTCTTCTGCATCAAAATAGGATCTCTCTGGAAATATGTCATCTTGGATGGGTTTAATAAGATTCACACCTATAAACTTTTTTTTTTTTTTTTTTTTAATTCTACTATCTGTTGTGGTTTGAATTGTAAGGGAGCTTTTTTGGCTCCATAGTCCGTTTCTAACCAATGTGGCGACCGGATATTAGAGTTTGCAGATCTTGTGTCAGCACCAATTATATGGTTGCCATCTACCAAAGCGTAAATCCTGAGGAAGCCAATATAGCGAAACGCGTTGATTTGACAACCGACTATTGTCTGCCTAAATCCACTACCTGTTTTCTATTTTCTGATTTTAATTAGATGGCACTCTGTTTTAATGTGATGCAATACATTTTGACTTTTACATATTTGATTGTTCCCTCCTCATTGTGGTTGGCACTTTTAAAGTTCCCTTTTTTTTTTTTTTTTTTGCCTGTGGATTTTCCCTTTCTTTCCTTGCCTGTGTCTCCCTTCTCCACAGGTTCAATTATTTTGTTCTTAACCAGTTAATTTAACATCCATGCTAAATAGCGTGGATGGAGGAATCTCCTTGTCTTGCACATGTGCCGTACAACACTACAGTAATCTGTTGGGGGGATCCCTTCCCGGGAATCTTGAGGAGAAAAAATGGCTGTTTTTTTATTTATTTTTATTTGGCGCATGACGTCATCTCACACATGCGCAATATTATAATACTGCAAGATCTCACAGTTTAGGTGGGGATTTCCTTGAAAGCAATGCTAACATAGCCTTCCCAGGGGGCATCTGTATGACCGGAGCTACGTCACCACCGCCTTTAGGGGAGTCGGGAAGTGGAAGATATAACTAAAACACATATATATATATATTTTTTTTATCACATCAGCATGCAGAGATGCAAGGTGATGGGAAATTTAGGTAAAGGTCCGCCGCCCAATTGGGTTGCAGCGATTTATGGGGCAAAGTCAATGAAAGCGATTAATCTTTTTTGCAGAATCGGTGTCGTCCTGCCGTCTTGCAGTCCTGCCAGGTTTTGTAACCTCAGCAGTAGGCCATTCATGGAGTGACCATCCGTTTTTCTGAGTGGACCCGCGTCCTGGGCCCTCTGCCACCTTCTCAGGTCTCCAGTGCTGCCCTGGCCGGGTCACTCCTGATTGTACGGGACAGCTGGCCTGGGATGGAAGTAAGTAGCTGTGCAGTAGATTAGGGACAAGTCGGTGTCATCAGCACTGTCATTAACGAATGGACAGCTGGTTGTTTTGGCACCGCACTTCATGCCTTTCACCGGGGGAGAGGATACAATGCCGAAGTTAAGGTCAAGGCGTGGTTTAAGGTCTTGATTTCCAGAAGGAAACTTTCGGGTCTCTTACAAACACATGTGTTAGACCAGTACGGTGGCTTGGTGCTATGGTCTTCTGGCTCTGGGATCATTTCCCAGCAGTGACACCATCGTGGCTGCCTTTTACTGTGTGTGTGTGTGTGTGTGTGTGTGTGTGTTCGTGTTCATTGTGTCTCACCCTAACGCACGTTGGTAGATTAACTGGTTTCCACCCAGATTAAAGTACATCAAAAGCCTAACCAGATGACGTTTATGGATCTAGGTATATTCAGTTTTAAACAGTAAAGCACTGTACACACGGCCGGGAATCCCGTCAGGAAAAAAATGTCGGTTTTCCCGACGGGATTCCTGGCAAGATTTTTTTTGCTCGCCGAGTGTACACATGGCACATTCAAAAGAACCGCTGTTCTTTTGAATGGCAGGAACGCGTGACGTCATCGACGAGCATGCGCTGGTCACATTCGAGGCCGTCGTCGCCATCTTGCTTCACCCTACACTACCCTTGTAAGCTACCGCGCATGCGTCGAAGTCTCATCGAGCATGCGTGGGCTAACCTGGAGACAGGTAAGCATACAGACGCACGGTTTTCTCGTCGGGAAACGGGCCGACAAGAAAATAGAGAGCAGGTTCTCTATTTTTCTCGTTGAGATTTCCGGCAGTTTTCCCGACGAGAAACCATACACACGGCCGGTTTTCTTGGCAAAAAGCTCTCCCAGCAGTTTTCTTGCCGAGAAAACTGGCCGTGTGTACGAGGCTTCACTCCCCTTTTGTTGAGAATAAGACAATCCCCTCTGGGCGATCTTAACCGCTTGCCGCCCGCCGCACGTAGATATACGTCTGCAGCATGGCACGGGCAGGCAAAAGTGTGTGTGCGTGTGTGTGCGTACGTCCCCCTTTAAGAAGTGGCATTGTCGACACGCGCGCCCGCCGCAAGCTCCGCGACTCCGACCGCGGGTCCCGCGGGCATATCTGCGATCGTGTCACGGTGAGGAAGAATGGGGAAATGCTGATGTAAACAAGCATTTCCCCAGCCTTCCTAGTGACAGGACACTGATCACAGCTCCCTGTAATCGGAAGCGGTGATCACTGTCGTGTCACACACAGCCCATCCCCCCCCTACAGTTAGAATCACTCCCTAGGACCCACTTAACCCCTTCAGCGCTACCTAGTGGTTAACGCCTTCACTGCCAGTGTCATTTTCACAGTAATCGGTGCATTTTTATAGCACTGATCGCTGTAAAAATGACAGTGGTCCCAAAAATGTCCGATGTGTCCGCCATAAAGTCGCAGTCACGATAAAAATCGCTGATTGCCGCCATTACTAGTAAAAATAATTCTATCCCCTGTTTTGTAGACGCTATAACTTTTGCGCAAACCAATCAATATACGCTTATTGCGATTTTAATTTTTAATCAAAAATATGTAGAAGAATACGTATCGGCCTAAACCGAGGGAAAAAAAGTTTTTGTTTTTTTTATATATTTTTTTGGGGGATATTTATTATAGCAAAAAGTAAAAAATATTGCATTTTTTTTTTCAAAATTGCTCTATTTGTGTTTTATAGTGCAAAAAATGTTTTGCTTTGGAGCCATGTCGCACGACTGCGCAATTGTCAGTTAAAGCGATGCAGTGCCGAATTGCAAAAAGTGGCCTGGTCTTTAGCCAGCAAAATGGCCCGGGGCTGTAGTGGATAACAAAGGTTGTAGCAGATGCTTCTCTTTTTTTGTTGCTCTGAAGATATATATACAGGGTTCGTACGGTCATTAAATTCCTGGAAAAGTCATGGGATTTTGACATGGCACTTTCCAGGCCTGGAAAAGTTTTGGAAAATGACTGAACCCCACTAAGTTTTTGGAAAAGTCATGGAATATTTTAGTCACTACTAGTCGTGCAACGGATCGTAAGCGATCCGAACAGGTCATCCTGATCGGCACACGGCGCGATCCGCGGAGCGCTCCGGAGCCTCGGCCATTAGGAAAGGCCGCGGCTTCAGCCTAGCTCCGGAGCCGCGGCCATCTTGGTACACCCGGCGGCAGCCTATTGGCGGCTTAGCGGCACGCTGACGTCAGCAGGAACTCGAGGGACACACACCGTGCCGTGAATTGCTGTTCTGAGGTCTGTAAGGGGGGGGGGGGGGTTGTCTGTACTGGGGGTGTCTGCACTGAGGGTTTCTGTACTACTGGGAGGTCTGCACTGGGGGTGTCTGCACTACTGGGGGTGTCTGTACTGGGAGGTCTTTACTACTGGGGGTTTCTGTACTACTGGGGGTGTCTGTACTGTACTGTACTTGCGTCAGTGCTACAGTTTGAATTTATTTGTGTGAACTGTGAAGTTAAGTCATGGATTGTGGAAACTAACTAGTGTCGGGTGATTGTATATAGTGTTTATACCACATTTACCACTGACTAATTCAGAGTTGCAATGCAAGGAAATCAGCAAAAAGTAGTTGGATCTGTATGTGCGTTATAATTAATTAATCAAAATTAGTCGTTTAATCGATTAAAAAAAATAAAAAGATTAATCGAACACAAACATTTTAATCAGTAACAGCCCTAATTTATATTAGTAAAAATATGCTGGGTGTGACATGGATTTTCTTCTTATTTAACATGTATACATAGACATTTCATGAAACATAAGGGCATGAATATTTACGTAAAGTCATGGAATTTGATTGGTAAAAATGTGTATGAACCCTGTTACACACATATGTGTGTGTGTGTGTGTGTGTGAAAATAAATTTATTTTCACCATGTCCAGTGCAAACTAATTCTGAAAGGGCGGGTCTGATTCATTCTAATCGGCTGGTGCACTTTCAGTGTTCTAATGAGAAAAGTTGTAGTGTCTGCGTCCCTTTTTCGAAGTATTTAACCCTTGGGGAGTATCTCACCAAAACTGAAATTCCTATTGCAGGGGATGCTTAAAATTGTACTATTCTAGTGTGGGCTTCTGGGAAAATCATTGAGCCAATCACACAGGTGGTAATTACTTCTGGAGTCGTCCTGTACAACAACAGTGTACGGAATGTTGCCATATTCGTTGAATTGTACAGAAGAGTACAGCACTGTGGACTGAAAAGGAGAGATCGCTTTTAATAACCTTAAAGTGTAACTAAAGGCAAAACTTTTTATTTATTTTTTTATTTTGGAGTCAACGTTCGGAGGGTTATTTCTATTAAAAGGGATGTTTCCATCAAGAAACAGTGTAAAAATAAAAAGTAATGTAAATAAGATTTTCTGAGCTTGCGCACAGAAGCGAACGTATATACAAGTCGCGCCCACGTATGTAAACCGCGTTCAAACCATACATGTGAGGTATCGGCCCGATCGTTAGAGCAATAATTCTAGTGCTAGGCCTCCTCTGTAACTTTTAACAGGTAACCTGTAAAAAAATTGAATGCGTCGCCTATGGAGATTAAGTACCGTAGTTTGTGGCCATTCCATGAGCGTGCGCAACTTCAAAGTGTGACATGTTGGGTATCTATTTAGTCAACGTAACATCATCTTTCACTTTATACAAAATAATTGGGCTTAGACCCCATTCACACAGGGGTGACTCAGCCGCCTGACAAGTTGCGCCCTGTTCTGTACAATGGAACCGTTCTAAGCGGAACGACTCAAGTCGCCCCGACTTAGAAAAAAGGTTCCTGTACCACTTTTTTGACGACTTCCAGGCGACTTCCATTGACTTCAATACAGAAGTCATTTTTGAAGTCACCTCCGAAGTCGTGTGCAGATCGCCCGGCAGAGTCGCGGGACAGGTCGTGCCGCCCCTGTGTGAACCGGGTCTAACTTTACTGTTTTCTCCCCTTTTTTTTTTTTTTTAAAGTGTATTTTCTCCAAAAATAAATTGCCTTTTGTAAGAAGGCTGCGCAAATACGGTGTAACAAAGTATTGTAACAATCTCCATTTTATTCTCTAGGGTCTCTGCTAAAAAAATATATAATGTTTGGGGGTTCTAAGATAATTTTCTAGCAAAACATTCAGATTTTAACTTGGAAACAACAAATGTTAGAAATAGGCCTGGTCCTTTAAAACATTGGTCATCAACCCTGTCCTCAGGGCCCACTAACAGGCCAGGTTTGCAAGATAACTGAAATAAATCACAGGTGATATCATTTGCTGCTCAGGGATTGCAGTATTCTAGTCTGCATCTCCCCAAAGGTAATACTTAAAACCTGGCCTGCTAGTGGGCCCTAAGGACAGGGTTGATGACCACTGCTTTTAAAAGCCCTTTCACATTGAGCCGCTCATAGCATCGGCGGTAAAACTCTATTTTTACCGCCGACGCTATGGGTGGATTTTCGGCCGCTAGCGGAGGCGGTTATAACCCCCGCTAGCAGCCACAAAAGGGGTAAAACCGCCTGCAATGCGCTGCTGAAGCAGCGCATTGCGGGCGGTATAGCTGCGCTGTCCCATTGATTTCAATGGGCAGGAGCAGTATACACACCGCTCCTTCTCCGCTCCAAAGATGCAGCTAGCGTGATTTTTTTTTTACCGTCCTGCTAGCGCAACGCTCCAGTGTGAAAGCCCTCTGGGGTTTCACACTGGAGTGAATGTGCCAGCTGTGACGGGGCGGATTGCAGGCGCTATTTTTAACGCTATAGCGCCTGCAAGCGATTCAATTTCAACATGGCTTGTGTAAAAATTGTATACCAATGTTATATTATGTTTCTATTGCCTATCATTTTTTTTATTTTTTTTCCATGAAAATAGAGAAAACCCTTAAGCATTCATGCAAGCGCAACAAATGATCACCATATTGTTTGTAATATGATTATTTCCTATGATACTCTGCCTCCATCTAGTGGCCATAATGCAGTATTTTTCTGAAATGCCCCAATAAATAAATACCGCAATATGCCCACTAGATGGTG